>OY282643.1:32942632-33030132 GCA_958299015.1 Tetanocera ferruginea
GTTAATTGTGTGCAAACATTTAATAACACACACAACACAATTGATCATAAGAAGCTCGGTCAAAGTCCTTTCAAGGGCTGAAATGGCCAATTTGTTTTGTGTTTGTTTTAATGTATTATTGCTCATCGACATAGACTTGTATGTATATCCTTTCACAAAATGATTGATTGAAACAACTAACTAAAAAAACAAAAACAAATTCAAACAAAAATTTTTACCCACAAACGTACCCGAAACTTTTACTTTTTGCACAACCTTTGCTTGTGGTACGGTGGGTTGCATGCCAAGTTTTACTCACATACATGTAAATATTTTGATGTGTAGCGATGGACGGAATAAACAGAAAATATTAAAAATTGTATTTGGCTCCGATTTCATTTGTTATGTGCACTGAAGAAAATATTTAAAAATTATGCAGGAACGCATTTGTTTTTATACAAACATTAACATTATTTAAACATTAACATTTCTGACATAATAATTTATATCTTCTACAACACTATTTCATTCTTGCCAATAACTTTATTTTTAAGAAAAAATAAGATAAAAAATATCATTATTTAAGCAACCAAATTTTTATCTATGTACAACCATCAAAACAATGGTGAACCTTGTCAAAACCTCTGACTAACACTACGAAATTAATTCCAACTTTTTTATCGCTCAGCCATGAAACTAGTTTCTCACAGTTTATCCCCTATGATTTTTATGAACTGAATCAAAGTTTTTTTCTCCCCTTAAAGCGACTAAGTTTTTTCTTTTTTTTTTTTTTTTGTTGAAGCACGTGATGCTGTGCTCGTGCACAGGAAACAGCATGAATAAAGCAGTCACATAAAAGGGACACCATTGCAACAATATGTTGACTTCCGTTGAATACATCCATAGACAAAAGCTTGTGCGTGTTAATGTTCTGGATTCCACGGAGTATGCATAGATGTGAACTCAAAAAATAATTTAATTACCGCTAACACTGAAACGAAACAATGAAGCATATTTGACTAACATAGATACGAGAGGATATGTAATTTAAAAAAAAAAAAAAAATTACCGCCACACTGGTATAGCAACAAAAGCGCTGTCAGCTTACACTGTATAACAGAAATAACTCGCTTTTGTAGCATTTAAAAATGAGTTTCATTGTTTTTTTGCTTATGTTCTTCTGTGTTAAAAGATTAGCGAGGATTTTATCAAGGCTTATGCTGCTCATTATATAATGCAGTCAACGCTGTTCACCACAACTTCAACTGAATTTTTCACTGTGTAGTCCGATTTATGACCAAGTCATGTGAACTGTCGCATTTAGATATTATTTGTGCAGCTCATTGCTGTACCATAATTCGAAGTGGTTAGAACACACATACATACATACATGGCTGATGTCACCATGTGTTGTTATTGTTCAACCAAGCGGCAATACTTGGCACAATGTCCTGGCGGACACTGTAATTATCGCTGCGTGATTTTTGTGGTCGCTTTAGGGTGAATTAGATTTTTCCCGCAGAGAGTAGCCAAAGACAGACAGAATATAAATTAAATACATAAAAAACACACACTTACAAAAGCCAAAATCAGTTGGGAATATGACTCAAATAACTCCAGCATGAGTACTCAAAACAAGAAATAAGCAAAAAAAAATATAAAAGCCATTTCCTGAAACGAGTTTCCGTTAACATTTAAGTTTTTTGATGCAAAAAGATAACATTTTGTTGGAATTTCCGTTGCTTTCAATCAAATTTAAAAGCAATTTTGTCTTGCTTTGAATATATCTTAATATTTTAAGTAATTATTTTTACAGCTTTTCAAAATATTGCTTTATATCTTTTTTTATGGAAAAACTCAAACAGCTGTACCACATGAGTTCATTTTTAATATATTTTTATGTGTTTCATGGCCAAAATTTATTTATAAAAAACAGAAAAACAACATGAAAAACAAATATGAAGACAGCTAAAAAGTTTCATAGCATCAAGTTGATTCTTCCCTACACTTGTTTGTGCCAGCTTTTCACCTGCTTAGCAAACAACAAGTGGATGTGAAAAGAACTTGAAAGCAAAAAAAAAACAAAAACAAAATAAGAAAAAATACAACTTGTTAATATAGCAGCTAGAAAATGTAACACAAATGATATAAATCCTCTAAACATATGATCACATATACAACACTCAACACCAGCCACACCCACAACATGCCTCCAAACCCACCCACCCACACATACATAAGAGTTTGGCAAAAACATAAATACCTTCTTTATATGTGACACTTTTTGCTTGTGTTTTTATAACTTGGCTGCTTATTTTTTATCTCATTCCAACATAAGCATGAAGATAATGTTACACACACGCATACATACATACATATATCATTTTTCAAAATATAAGCTAAATATGCTGAAAGTTTTTCTTTGAAACTTAATGTTTTTTTTTTAGGGCTAATCTTAAAAAGTGCTTTATAGCCAGTTTACTCAAAGAGAATTGAATTAAACAACTTCGTGTCAGTTGACTGTGAGTTATTGAGCTATTTAGCTGAAAATTTTCTCCAAACTTTACTTTATGGCAGCCTGTGAAATGAATTTTAATTTATATTCATACATATTAAAACAAAAATGCTTTCAAAACTATTTTATATTATAAAAGAAGTTGCGATCCTTGGGCGATCCTTGGGCGAAGAACTTTTATTAATAAGTTAACAACATATATCCAGTCTTTAAAAAACCTTGAGTCAAATTAAGAGGTGATCAAAAAATTGTTCACCTTTTTTTTTTTATTTTGATTTTGATTTTGATTTTGATTTTGATTTTGATTTTGATTTTGATTTTGATTTTGATTTTGATTTTGATTTTGATTTTGATTTTGATTTTGATTTTGATTTTGATTTTGATTTTGATTTTGATTTTGATTTTGATTTTGATTTTGATTTTGATTTTGATTTTGATTTTGATTTTGATTTTGATTTTGATTTTGATTTTGATTTTGATTTTGATTTTGATTTTGATTTTGATTTTGATTTTGATTTTGATTTTGATTTTGATTTTGATTTTGATTTTGATTTTGATTTTGATTTTGATTTTGATTTTGATTTTGATTTTGATTTTGATTTTGATTTTGATTTTGATTTTGATTTTGATTTTGATTTTGATTTTGATTTTGATTTTGATTTTGATTTTGATTTTGATTTTGATTTTGATTTTGATTTTGATTTTGATTTTGATTTTGATTTTGATTTTGATTTTGATTTTGATTTTGATTTTGATTTTGATTTTGATTTTGATTTTGATTTTGATTTTGATTTTGATTTTGATTTTGATTTTGATTTTGATTTTGATTTTGATTTTGATTTTGATTTTGATTTTGATTTTGATTTTGATTTTGATTTTGATTTTGATTTTGATTTTGATTTTGATTTTGATTTTGATTTTGATTTTGATTTTGATTTTGATTTTGATTTTGATTTTGATTTTGATTTTGATTTTGATTTTGATTTTGATTTTGATTTTGATTTTGATTTTGATTTTGATTTTGATTTTGATTTTGATTTTGATTTTGATTTTGATTTTGATTTTGATTTTGATTTTGATTTTGATTTTGATTTTGATTTTGATTTTGATTTTGATTTTGATTTTGATTTTGATTTTGATTTTGATTTTGATTTTGATTTTGATTTTGATTTTGATTTTGATTTTGATTTTGATTTTGATTTTGATTTTGATTTTGATTTTGATTTTGATTTTGATTTTGATTTTGATTTTGATTTTGATTTTGATTTTGATTTTGATTTTGATTTTGATTTTGATTTTGATTTTGATTTTGATTTTGATTTTGATTTTGATTTTGATTTTGATTTTGATTTTGATTTTGATTTTGATTTTGATTTTGATTTTGATTTTGATTTTGATTTTGATTTTGATTTTGATTTTGATTTTGATTTTGATTTTGATTTTGATTTTGATTTTGATTTTGATTTTGATTTTGATTTTGATTTTGATTTTGATTTTGATTTTGATTTTGATTTTGATTTTGATTTTGATTTTGATTTTGATTTTGATTTTGATTTTGATTTTGATTTTGATTTTGATTTTGATTTTGATTTTGATTTTGATTTTGATTTTGATTTTGATTTTGATTTTGATTTTGATTTTGATTTTGATTTTGATTTTGATTTTGATTTTGATTTTGATTTTGATTTTGATTTTGATTTTGATTTTGATTTTGATTTTGATTTTGATTTTGATTTTGATTTTGATTTTGATTTTGATTTTGATTTTGATTTTGATTTTGATTTTGATTTTGATTTTGATTTTGATTTTGATTTTGATTTTGATTTTGATTTTGATTTTGATTTTGATTTTGATTTTGATTTTGATTTTGATTTTGATTTTGATTTTGATTTTGATTTTGATTTTGATTTTGATTTTGATTTTGATTTTGATTTTGATTTTGATTTTGATTTTGATTTTGATTTTGATTTTGATTTTGATTTTGATTTTGATTTTGATTTTGATTTTGATTTTGATTTTGATTTTGATTTTGATTTTGATTTTGATTTTGATTTTGATTTTGATTTTGATTTTGATTTTGATTTTGATTTTGATTTTGATTTTGATTTTGATTTTGATTTTGATTTTGATTTTGATTTTGATTTTGATTTTGATTTTGATTTTGATTTTGATTTTGATTTTGATTTTGATTTTGATTTTGATTTTGATTTTGATTTTGATTTTGATTTTGATTTTGATTTTGATTTTGATTTTGATTTTGATTTTGATTTTGATTTTGATTTTGATTTTGATTTTGATTTTGATTTTGATTTTGATTTTGATTTTGATTTTGATTTTGAGTTTGATTTTGATTTTGATTTTGATTTTGATTTTGATTTTGAGTTTGATTTTGATTTTGATTTTGATTTTGATTTTGATTTTGATTTTGATTTTGATTTTGATTTTGATTTTGATTTTGATTCTGAAGTTGGGTCAAATTCCTTCCAAGGGCTAAAATGGCCAATTTTTTTTTGCTTTTTTTTTTTGTTCTTCACAATTGACTGACTATTCCTACACATGTCTTTTTGTCTCCTTTAATAATGCAGCATGCTTTGTAGATGTTCTGAGAAAGTCCTATCATAACTCCGCCTAATGACGGTTTAGAACCAATGTCTTGACTGAAAAGTATCAAAACATTTTTTGTGCATACTTTCAGGCTAAACATGTTTGTCATAAAGTTTGAAAAGCATGGTTATAGATTTATTACAGTTTGAGAGATATAAGGTGCGAAACATGTCTTGCACAGTAAATTATATTTTATGGTCATACTTTCAGGCTGAACATTTTTTTTATAACAGAAGCACCATAAAAGCAAGCTTGTAGATAACAGTTGGAGAGATACTAGGTGCGGATCAGGACCCCTGTCTTTTATGTATTAAGAAGGTATTAAAATACAGGGTTGAAAAAGTAAATATTTTTTAATAGACCCAACATATTGACAAATTTTAAGTTATATTTAACTTGATATTTAACTTGAGGACTGCAAAAACTTTTTACTTGAACTAATTTTTACTTTTGTTTTCTATTTTTAATAGACTTCAACATACAGCATGAGGCTTCAATACCAGAGGATATTTTAGATCAACAGCATATTGACGACGAGTCAGAATTTGCTAAGGACAATAATGAGCCAGATATTGTAAGTACAAAACATAACAAGAAATAAATTGCTAGATTTTATTTTTTTTTCAATAAAACTAATTAAAAAAAAAAATTAAGTTAAATCAATAGCAGAATTAAGTGCTTAAAAAACAAAACATTGATTTCATTAAGCTTAAGCATTCTAAAGCTTTATAAAAACTTATAGCTTAACAAGGAAATGTTTAAAAAGTTCTGTTAGACAAAAATAAAAATACAATTTTTCTCTTGTTGCATAAAATTGTCAATTTTGCCAAAAAAATATTCAAAATATTTAAAGTAGAGTCTTAAAAACTTGTAAAGTTCCAAAAAGTTTCATTCACATTGGAAACTAATGATGTTTAATGCCATAAAAACAACTCACCTTTTAAGGGTCAAAGTTGAGTTCTTTAAATAATATACTTTTTAAAAATAGCCCAAATCGACATCTGTAATCGGCTTCATAAAGTAATATCTCAACCTGCAGGAATATATTTTTTGTTATTTATTTTCCTATTATTTTTAACTTAGTTAAAGGAAACAGAAGAAGAAATTGTGAACACAAGTGTAAAAAACGACTTCTTTGAACTTTAATTCCTTGCAAAACTTTTTGCAAAAGAAAAAACTTTTTAAACAAGCTTTTTGCGCATACCTAGTAAATTCTTTTCTTATATATTCTCTTTTTTTCTTACGATTATCTTTTCATACCTTCTGGCGAAATGCTGCAGATACTTGAGTCTCAAAGGTCCACTTCAAGGAATTTCACCACTTTCCACAACAGCAACAACAACAACAACAACTACAACAATAATAATGGCCATAGCAATAACAATAAAAACTACAACAACGATGACAATTACTGGCGCAAGAAAAAGAAAACTATCAACAACAAGAAAAACCACTATAAAAAATTTAAGAGCAGCAGCAACAGCAACAGCAACAACAACGATAACAACAATCAGCGCCATGGGAGCGCACATGCCACAGAAAACATGCCCAACAGCAACATCATAGAGCTGTCAGACGGAAGTATTAAGACTGAACAGAAGCACCAACAACAGCTACAACAGCAACAGCAACAAAAACAGCAGCATCCGCAGCAGCAGCTGCTGGACATCAATGAAAACTTAAATGTACGGAAATTTAATAAACTTTCGTCTGTTGAAAACTTGAACGATGATAACAACGATGATGATGATATTGTTGTTGCTGATGATGGCATGACTTGGAGTAGTTCCAACAATGGCAACAACAATAATAACTATAACAACAACCAAAATCAGCAAGAAAATAACCAAAATATTGATGATGTGACCAGCAGCAGTAAAGCGGAGCAAACGGCGATTGGCGATATCGAGAACGAACACGATTTCATTAATGAAGATGAAGTTGGTCGAACATGGCAAGAAATAGCAACTGACAATGATGTATCTTCAGCTGAAGTTGCTGATGTTGTAGATGTTGCTGCTGAAAGTAATTTTGCTCGTATTGCAAGCAGTACAACAACATCAAGAGCACCAACAGATTTAACGACAACAGAAACAACAACAACTACAGCAATGCAGCAAACATTTATTGGACGTAAGACCAAACGACATGGCATACGAACGCAGCAACTGCATCTAGCTGACGAGCAACAAAAAATGTCAGCTCAGCAAACGAATGACAAGCATGCTCGACATCATCGCAACAACAACAACAACAATAATGATGAAAACTCTCACAGACAACAACATGCAGAAACTGCAAAATCTGCTTTCTCTAGCGATTACTTTGTCATGGCAACGAATGACTCCAATCAAGAGAAGGATATACGCAATCATAACGTGCTCAAGGACACTCAAACGGATGTTGTTCAATCTGAGCAGAAGGATGTTAAAAATGGTAAGTAACGTCAATGACAACAAAGGTTTCACTTTCACTTAACTAAAACTAGTTGTTAGAAATGTGCTCATGGATTCTCATAAGGATTTTCCCTTTCTCCATCTTTCACTTTGTTATTATCAAGCAACTTTATTATTATGAAAAAAACTTAAACATAGCTCTGTCCGTGATAATGGTCAACAAAATACATGCATGACAAGACAAAGTTCTTGCTCTTCTTACAAACTAGTTATATTATTTCGCTCAAATGTCACAGGCAGCTGTTAATGCTGTTAATACTGTGAAAACTTTATGAAATTCATGATTAAGTAGAAAAGTTTTTTTACTGGCTAGCCAACATTTGACATTATTGCTTAATATAAGTTTTATTTCGGGGGGGGAGGAAGGCCAAAACAAATGTTCTGCACGCTTACGTGCTAACAATCCAAAAAAAAAAAAAACTATAAAACTGAGATGCATTCATTTTGCTTTTCCAAATATTTTTTATGGGCATTTTTGCTTCTTATTTGATACGGCATTTTGTGAGAATTTCATGAGCTTCCTTTTTCCACAACTTAAGAGTAAATCTTTAAGAAAGAAGATCCGAAAAAAAAAATAACTTTAATTTTATAATTTTATGCTGCAGATACGACTTTATTCTGCTTAAAAGATCTTCACAAAAATTCTTATAACAACAATCGCGGTAGCGCTACAATCACCATTTGTAATCCTTATCTTTACCGTACTGCTTTCCCCATTCTGTTGCCAAATTCTTCAAATTCTTATTGAAATCCTTGTGACTTTCTTTGTCCTCATCCTTATTCGAATTTTTAGTCTCATTCTTGTCCGAATTGTCTTTTAAAATTTGTCCTAATTCTTTACTATAATCCTTGGCCATATTCTTCTCTTACTCATTTTGGTAATCCCTGAACCTTGTCCAAATCCTTTTCCTCACTAACATTTGTAGCAAACTTCCGTTTTCCTACAGTTGGGATTCTACAGTTGGGATATCTCACCGATGTCCAGGGTTCATTGCAGAAAATTAATAGCAATAAGAGACCCTTTTGCTTATGTACAGATATTTCTTCTTAGTTTATTAGTTAATAAATTAATATCAATAATATTCCTAGTTGGTTATTTGAAAAAAAATCGATAGTTTTAATACACACAAATATGTCCTTGAGTTGACATTGACTTGCTGGTGAAGTACTTGGTTATATCCTTGAATCGACATTGACTTAATGGCGATGATACAGACCTTGCTAGACATGTTAACTTGTTTGCGCCAATACAGACCTTTCTGGAGGTGTTGAGACGAAGCCAAACTTGTTCGTGGTGGGTGGAAAATTGTCTACGATGGTATTAGCATTTTTTTTCTTTTAGTTGAACTTTTTTAGTCGACCGGTATGTGTTACATTGGCGGGATTTGAGCGCTCTCCGGGGAAGTATGGCCTTGCCTTGATAACATTTATAGACTGGCAGCCGAGGAAGTTTGATGACGATATTGAGGAAGAAGACTTACCACCAATACGTAATCGCGGCACCCTGCGAGTGGTAACAAAATATTATTAGGGAAGAAGTCGTACCACCGATAAGACGTCTACATAGATCGATAAGAGAACTCTGAATCCTATCGAGGAAGTATAATTTGAGTAGAAACAAAATATTATCTGGAAAGAAGACTTACCACCGATAATATGTGTACGTAAATCGCGGCACGCTATGAGTGGAAACAATATATCACCGAAGAAGAAGACTTACCACCGATAATATGTCTACGTAAATTTTCAATAGAACTCTGACTCCACAAAGTAACACTCACCACAAATAATCCAAGCACGTTCGACCACTTTGACATCACGAAAAACAAGAGACCGCTCAATGCTGCGACTGGCCTTTTAAACATTCACTTCTAGCTGCGAAGCCATTATGCTTAAACCAGTTTTATGCTGATAGCTTTGCTGAGTATGTCTTGTCCCGCTCTCGCTCTCTCTCTTCCGTCTTAATGCTATCCAGTGTTGCCAGAAAGCCGAACTGAAATTTACCACTATTTGGAAAAAAAATTACCGCTTTTTGAGACAATTTACCATTTTCTAAAAAAAATACGAAATTTTAAATGATAAACAGCCGTTACAACTCACTTTACTAGTTCCACAATAAAACATTTCTTTGCTAGCCTTGAAAAATTGGTTTCTTTCTATTGCCAGCAACTTTTCTAATTCACGATATGTAAGGGACATATTTTATCCACTTTTCCATTAACTTTTTTTTGTAGGAACTGGTCATGGCTTTCTATAACCGATATTCTTTTAAGAAATATTCAATGCAATTTCAGAACACTTCTTTCTTATATCTTGATGTGCTTCAACTAATTCCTAAGTATTTAAGTTAAAATTTGCAGCAAATTAAAAATTAAAATAATCCTGCATTTGTTAGTTTTTGGTACAAAAAGGGATTCCTTTTGAAAGAAGGACTGCTTGTAAGTACTTTCAGAGAGGTAACAAAGCTGCAAATAACTTAAATATTTGGAAATCTAAACAATTATTAGTGGACTGTATGAACCACAGAGACTACTGATGAGTCGGAGTAGCGTCCGACGAAACCATGGTCTAGCCTGCTCGGTTCTTCTGAGAGAGATTTTGTTGTTGTAGCAACCTGTTACTTCATGAATTATTTTGCATAAAGCTCAAAATATAATTCTTAAAGAAGACGTGTTTTAAGAATTATAAAATAAAATTAACTAAACAATAATTATTTTGTAAAATTAACCACTTTTAATCAAAAATTACCTTTTTTACCTCTGCCCAAAAAATGAGTCGAAAATTATCTTATTTAGAGAAACTTGCCTAAATCTGGCAACAGTGGCTTAAGCCAATTTTATGCTGAGAGCTTTCCTGAGTATATGTGTTCCCTCTCTCGCTCTCTCTTCTGTCTTAGGGCTATCACCTGCAGCATACTGTTTATGTGGATGTGTGTGTCTGAACCAGTGCTGTCAACTTATTTTTTAATTTTCTCCGCAGAAGTTCTCAAAATTCCAGAATATTTTATAAAATTCCCCAAAAAAAAAAATAAAATTTATTATTTATTAATATGCTTTTTTAATTTAACACCGAGAAAAAACATAAGTAAAGCTAACAAAAAGGTTATGTTAGTTTACCGAAGGTCTTCGACAGTATGATGCCTGCTAGAACAAAAGCCAACTTTTTTAATTTTACTACTGTTTTTTCATTCGGTGTATCAAAAATTAAGAAAGGATGTTGGAATTTATACATTTATTTTGAAATTGTGATAAAGAACATCAATTAAAAATTAATAATCTAAATTTTGAAGCTACAATATGGTTCGATTATAAAGTCTGCTAAGTCGAGTTAGTGCATTTATGATGTTGAAATGTAAATTCTTGTTTTTCAAGGTTATAAAGGAACATTTTTAAATTTAACAAAAAAATAGTATTAACAAATTTAAAAAACTCAGAGGACTTTCTGAAAAACTTGGTTCTTCGAATGGAGCCCTAAATTGGGTCAAGGAAAATAAAATCAACTTTTTATAAATGTGTCTAATCAATTCGAATTTGAATAATTGAAAGCATCAATATTTTACCTTTGATGTTTTTAAATTTACTGATTGAAATAATGTCAAAGATTTTATTTTTCATTTTGATTGTATCAGAAAACTTCATGAAAAATCAAATTCCCCGCAAATATCAAATAAAATATTAAATAACCCGCAAAAATCATTAAAACTTAATTGAATTATAAAATTACCCGAAAATATAATATTCCCCGAAAATATTCCACTATTCCCCGATCAACTTGAAGTTCATCGCAAATCGGGGAATTCCCCACCAGTTGGCATCTCTGGCCAGAACTGGTTTTATGCTCATTGCTTTGCTGAGTATGTGTTATTCCTCTCTCTCTCTCTCTCTCTCTCTTTTACTCTTCAGTCTTAAGGGGGGACATGACATTGGCCGTTTTTTTAAATCGATATATAATTTTGTATTTTAGTAAATATTCTAAGGATTTTAAAAAAAAAAATTCATGGAAAAATTCTTACGGGTTCAAAAGTAACAGCCGGATTAGTGAGAGCGCATTTTTAATTTTCTTTCCATTTTCTTTGTTCATAAATTTTGAATGCGTTTATCTCGAAACCATGTTTTTGGTACTGCTTACGGCAGTTTTGACGATTTTTTTTTTTTTTTTTTTTTAACTTGATTTGCTATCGTATGACAAAAGCTCACAATGTGGTAATCCTTAACTTTACTTTAAGTTTTTTATTTATAATTTTTGGTTCTTGATTTTTTTTTTTAATGTCCCAATATCCTTTTAATCGTCGTCTTTACCTCATTCCTAATCCGTATCCCAATCCTTGTCAATTCAATCTTGCAATTCACACACATTCTTCCTAAACTTCTAAAAATCCTCTTCTAAAAACTCGTATAAAATCAATTCCCAATCCTTATCCTTATCCATATTTTTGGTTTTTTTATGTTTTTGGTTTTTATACCCTTAACCTGAAAGGTCAGATCAACTTTGTGCAAACGTTTGTAACGCATAGAACGAAGCGAGTCCGGTAGAGAAAAGTATATATATTCTTAATCAGCATTACCACGTGAGTCGAGCTATTCATGTCCGTTCGACCGTCCGTCCGTCCGTCTGTCCATCTGTCCGTCTGTGTGTTGTCCGTATGCACATAATAAGAAAAAGGAGTTGAGATAATTGAATAAAACTTAGCACACATGGTCACATGAACCCAAGGATCTGCACTATTGAATATATTTGAAATCCGCCCACGGACACGACTACCTCCCATACAACGCAAAAATTTAAAACTGCATTAATAATCTCATACTTAACCTACAACAATAAAATTTGGTGTGTATGTGTTTTGTATCAACACAAAAATGTTTTCGAAAAATGGGTGTCATCCGCTCACGGACACGCCCACCTCCCATACAACCCAAAAATTTAAAACGAAATAAATAAGCCACTGTTTAACCTACAGAGATAAAATTTGGCACGTATGTTTTTTACAAGAAAACAAAGATGGTTTTGAAAAATGGTTGTCATCTACACACAGACACGCCTACCTCCCATACAATGCAAAAATTTAAAACTGCATAAATAATCTCATACTTAACCTACAACAATAAAATTTGGTGTGCATGTGTTTTGTATCAACACAAAAATTTCTTCGAAAAATGGGTGTCATCCGCTCACGGACACGCCCACCTCCCATACAACCCAAAATTTGAAAACGAAATAAATAAGCCACTGTTTAACCTACAGACATAAAATTTGGCACGTATTTTTTTATGAAAAAAAATAAATGGGTTTAAAAAATGATCGTCATCCGCACACGAACACGCCTACCTCCCATACAACCCAAAAAGTTTAAAACTCAATAAATAAGATTATGTTTGTCATAGAGAGATCAAATTTGGTATGTATGTATTTTATACCAAAACTAAGGTGTGTTCAAAAATTGGGTGCAATCCGTGCACGAACACGCCCACCTTCCATAGCGAAAGCACAATAAAGGCATTAACTTTGAGCTACAGGAATAAAACTTTGTGTGTGTAATTTTTTCATCAACATTTCAATGCATATAAAATATAGACTTCATCCGCCCACGGACACGCCCATTTTCAATAATATTATTATATTGAAAAAGTAGGTTTAGGGTATGTCATAGTCGGCCTAGACCTACTTTAGACTTTCTTTACTTTTTTATTTTAGGTTTTTGGTCATTCTTATTCTTACCATGATCTTTTCTAGTTCTTGTTCTAAGTTTTGTTCTAATTCTTATTCAAATTCTTATCATTGTTATAACACTTGAACCTTGTATAAATCCTTTTGACTGATTCTCACTAATATACTCCTCAAGGGCCGAATATTTTTCTTAATCCTTGTCTTTCTTCTTGTAATAGTATCGATAGTTTACTCAATGACTCAATCCTAATCTAAGTATTCTAAATGTTATTTTAAATTCAGACTCAATCTTTGTTCTAGTTCTTGTCAAATTGTACTTTGGTTTTGTTTTGGTTTTTGTTTTTGTAAAGTAATAAACAGTTATATTATAAATTAGTAAATGAAAAACTTATTTGCAGCTTAGTTTAAAAACATGTCCTTCTTTGCGACAAATTGCAACAACATAAACACACTCAATATTAAGGCACTTGTCAGCTTATTTTTACTTTACTGCTTGCTCAGTGCCAAATTCTCAGTGGCCCACTTTATTTAGATTTTCTTTTCATTTGATCTATGTATGTAGTAGAGTATAGAAAGAACACAATAAAGGCAGCACAAAAACAACACTTGTTTTAGTTGGCACAGTTTTTATTTTTTAAAAATTTCCCTAAAGAATACATCAATTCAACTCATGGCTCAACTCAACTCAAAGAGTTGGCTTTTTTGTTAGAGCAAAAAAAAATAAAAATAAAAACCTACATAAAGCAATTCAAGAGGCTACCAAATAATCTAGTTTGCTTAGCTTTGCCAGCCCCCATTGTGGGTGCTCTCCTACCCCATTGCACCGCATCAATTTCTCTCAAGGACATTGCATAATACCTAACCATAGACGCTGCTAGAGAGCTTCACTGCTATACTGTACAGTGTATACGATATGTAGCTATGTTGAATGATTTTCTTTCTGTCGGTTACAATGTCTGCATTTTGATGGATTCTTCTCCGAAGTGGGACAGTGCAGGAACGTGATTCGAATTTCAAGTACTGAACAAATATTTGGGCAAAATCGAAACCAAATATGCTTACCTACACATACCACTGCCACACAAGCCCCCCCCCTTCAACCGCTATTTGCCAGCATCCAAGAGGCCACAAAAATATTGCAAATAATGAATTGTTTGTTGGACTCTGGAGTTTGACTTTGAGTTGTTCCCGGAGTTAATGAAAATTTATGAGAATCTAGCTGTACGCAATCATGGCTGCTGAGATTGGGACATGCTTCGAAAACTATAGCTTCAACTTTTAAATTTGCATGTGGTATGCTATGCAAAGTTTTGTTTAATGATGTAAAAATCTTTGGCATAACAATTAAAGTTAAAAATATGAAAGCATTCAAAATTGAAAAAAAAAAAAAAATATAAGGAATAACTCATACAGTTAACTTTAAGGATGCACAATTTCATCAAAATTTTGTTAGCAGTAAGTAAATTATTTACGTATGAGCTGAATTTTGCTGCTGGTTTTGTGAGTTTTGAATATTTTGGGCAATTTTTTCATTATCATTGCTATTTCAGAATGAATTTTTTATATGAATTATGTTACAATTTTTAAAATATTTTACTTCTTCAATCTTTGGGTGGCTAGTTAATGTTTTCTTAATTTTCGTATGCTTAAAAAATATTGTAATGCAGTTTTTGCAATTGAATGAGAAAACATGTAACATAGAATTTTCATAAGCAGAATTTTCCAAAATATATTTGAATATTTGATATTTATTTTTTTTTTCTTTTGATATATTCGTAAGAATAATGAACTTTTACCATTATTTTGGCACCAAAAAAAACTTTTTAAAAACAAAATCTTAGCATGAATAAAATAAAAATAAAGGTTCATGTATAAAAATAAAGAACTTTAGAGAATTACAGTTATAATATCAAATATCAAAGCTCTAAATTATATTATTATGTAATCAACCATCGCGTTAATTATTTTTATACAATAACTTTCATTTAATTAATCGAAGTATGGATTGTATAAAATTATCTTTTCCAAAATTTTCCAATTTTGAGTTGTTACGAGTAGATTTTGGAAGACTCGAAAGATTTTACAGGACTCAATCTCTTTGCGGTAATTTTCGATGATTTTTGTGTACAACTTAGCTTCTAGCTCGTCCATCATTTAACGAATATTTGTGTTTAATTGCACAAAAGTTTAAGGCAATTATAAATTTAAGGCTAATTGATATCGCTTAATCTCGAAAAAAGTGGAAAATTGTCCTGAAAATTGTTGTTGCAATAACTCCTTATTGATGCTGTTGTGTGGCTAAGGCCTTATCTTGTTGAAGCCACATACCATCCAAATAATATCTGCTCAGAATTGACTCAGATGTGGAGGAATTGGGTGTGTTTTTTGCATTTTTTTCTCCACACAAAAATAACCTATAATAAATTATATTTCAAGGTAATTAATACTATTTTAATAGTACTGTATTAAAGTACTATTAACAGTAATACTGTGTGTGTCAAACTGATTCTGAAATTTTAACGCTCATTTCATCACATTCAAGCCGCCACACTTGTTCGCAGATGTGAAAGTCACATCAGACTAACCAGCAAAGCTATCTGACTAGTATTGTCTTATCAAAAATTGATAAGTTTCAATTTACAGTCCTATTCTTGCAACTTATTTAAGCTCACCACATTAACAAAATAGTAAAAAAACCTTGTTAAGGTTTCATATTCTGGCGAAAATTTAAAGTTCTTTTCTTTACTATTTTGTTAATGACAGAAAGCATCTTAGCAACTAATTTTATTTCAAAGTTAAGAAAAAAAATTTATGTGCATATGATATGATAACAATATTATATTAAATAATAATAGAATAATGTGGAGTATTCCACGATAATGCTTATTAAGGCAAAAATTTTATATTTTAAGATATTGCATTAAAATCTATTACTTCTGTCAAATATTTAGCCCTAATTTTATTGTTCGCTATGCCATATACATAGCTACGCAATATTAATCTAAAACCTATCTTCACGGTTAAAAATCTTGGAATAAATTTTAAACCCATCGTTTTCAAAATACTAGACATTTGTTTTGATCCCAACTGTCCTTAAATTTAATAAATTCGGAAGAAAATTATAATTTTACTTCCTCAGGTTTTAAATTTAATACAAAATAACTAAATGGTAAAAAATCTGGGAGTAATTTTCAAACCAATCGTTGGAATAATACACTTTTTAATCCTTTATGTTTATAAGAATTTATACTTTTCAATAAATTAACAATTTTTTGAGTCACTAAAATAAATATAATGTATTAAAAAATAAATTTTGAACAATTTTTTTTATGAATATGTCAGGCTTAAAATTTTGTACAAAACAACTAAAAGCTGCTTTTGTATTTTCTTTACATTTTCAACTGATTCAGAATCAACTGATAAGCCCGAGGTTAGAACTCGCGACTTTAATGCGATGGTTGCCGCAGTCAGCGGTTTGATGCTAGGATGTGGTAACATATTAAAATGTTACTAAATGCAATTTTTAATTAATAATACAAGATTATCAAAATCACAAACAAAAAAAAAAGAAAATACTGTTTGGATGAGGATCGAACCAGGGTCACTCGACTCATCTTATATTACTACGTGAACATAAAAGTTTGTCGTACGTTTTTTTGGTATTAATTAAAACTCAAAATATATGAAACTTATATCATTCGAAAGGTTATGTTGCCCAGATGTGCAGAATGTATATATAAATGATATATCTGATAGAGGGGGTTCCCAACCTTCTAAGAGAGAAATTAAATTTTGGAGAAAAAATCTGCTCTTTGATTGATATGAAATTTTGTTGGAAGAGAGTTCTTAAGTTGCTCGAGTTTTAATTTTTTTTAAAAGTAACAATTTCTTAAAAAATTGTAGTTTTATGCATTCATCAATTGTTAAATTTGTAAAAAAATGTGTTTTGATCTCAAAAATTTGACTTTCCATGTGAATATCTTGGTCGGATTTTACCGTTTTCTTAATTTTTTTAATTTTTTCTAAAAGTTTGATAAATTTTCTTTTAAATGTGTTAAAAATTACAGCAAAATTCTAACAAAAAGTATTTTTTATGAATTTTCTTAATATTGTCGTTAGTTATTTAGCGTGTGTTTCAACCAAATGCCAAGAGAGAGAAAAAAACTGTCTCAAATTGAATGTTCTAAATTGGGAAGCCAATATCTCCGCTATCTGTGAATAGATTGTATTTATTTCTTTTTTGTATTTAAGTCTTATCAGTTAACTTAAAAAAAACCTTTGAAAATAATACCATTTTTTGTTTGTTTATATTTAAATTATTCCTTTTAAAAAAAGACCATAAAATTTGATTAATTCTTAAAATATGGGGTAAAAATGATTTTTGTTGTAAAAAAGCAAAAAACTCAAAATTGCATTTTTGATTTTCTTTCAAAATCTATACCGACTTTTAGGCGAATTTATTTTGTCTTGACACTAAATTAATAAACTGTTCGTGCCATCAAAAAATCAAGGCTACCCCCTATGATTTTTTTGACAAAATTAAATTTTTTGAAAATGTTGTTTTTCTGTTTTTGAACAAAATAATAATATAAAAAAAATTTTTTTTTAAGAAAATAGCTTTATATCTCCAATCAATTAAGAGTTATAGTCGCGAACTTATTTTAATCATCTTGTTTATAATTATAAAAAGGCAATCAATAAATTGGTCGAATTTCGACCCCAGGCGACACTAGTCAAATCAAATCGACAACCGCTTAACCCGCTGAGCCATGGAAAAAATTTTTTGCGCGTGCTAATTGTATACTTAAATGTTTACAAAATTTAAAAACTAAGCCAATAGGAGTTTAAAGCATAAATTTTAAACTTAAACACATGCGAGACTAAAACTTAGTTTTAGTATTTCACGTGGTTTTAAGTGTAAGCCCATGCGGGACAAAACCTAAGTTTAAGTATTTGACGTGGTTTAAATTTTTAATCCATGTGGGACTGATACTTAGTTTTAATATTTGACATAGTTTAAATTTTAATACAATTTTTGTGTCGTCATATACATATAGAATAGATCCAGGTAACTTGCGTTACATTCAGAAAGTTTTATGGAGCTTAAATAAGCATTTAATATTTATTATTAACATTAAGAAATACATATGCAGTCATTATGAAAATAATGGGTTTTGTACGTTAGAAGCTGCTATAAGAAATCAGTGGTACCATCTGGTATCAAATTTACCAAATGAAATAATAATTTAGGTTAGTTACATGCGCTACTATTTTTGGACGACGTGTTCTGAAAGTAAATTTATTTAAAATTTTTTTGCGAAATGCGTGAATAGATTTTTTTAAAATTTGGCATAAATAAATGCAGTAGGATTTCAATAAGTTTATCTGCTTAGAAAAACAGCAGTATTAAATCAAATTGAGAAAAATAATTAAAAAAATTATGCGGTAAGTCGCGTTACCAAAAATTGATAACTCGCATTAATTTCGGTTTTTATATATTATTAAGGATCTCTAATTCACTTTTTCTACCTCTCAAGCTCAAAAACTCAAATTTAATAACAAACCACAGAATTAAATCAAAATTTTATTATAGAAGTTGGCAACATATTTTTAACTGGCGGTCATTTTAACAGTCGTCAAATGATTTGTGTTTATTCTGGTTTGGCATTTTAGCATGAATAGACTAACGCTTGAACAATGCTTCCAAATTGTGAAAATTAATTTTGAAAATAATGGTTCTGTTCGAAATTTTGAACTTTTGGTTGAATAGCTACGTCAATAAACAAAACTTCTGTATTTGGAGTCCTCAAGAATATGTTGAGACTCCGTTCCATCCAGAAAAACTGACTATTTGGGATGCTTTATCGTCTGGTGAAATCATTGGTCCGTATTTCTTTATAGTACTTCACACTTGTGGTGACCGTGGCATGCAGGTTTAGTGTGTGGCTTAGCATGCTCGGAGCCTGAGTTCGATCCCCAGTCGCGGCGAAAAGTTTTTTCAATAAAAGAATTTTTTTGATCAGTCACTACCTGTCTGCAGACAATGGCAAATGGAGAGTAAATAATGCCATGTAAAGGTTCTTGAGAACATGAACTTTAGCCGTTCGGAGTTGGCATAAAACATGTAGGTCCAGTTCTCGGTCAATTGTGTGCAAACATTTAATAACACACACAACACAATTGATCATAAGAAGCTCGGTCAAAGTCCTTTCAAGGGCTGAAATGACCAATTTGTTTTGTTTTTTTTTTTGTTTTTTGATTGAAAATTGAATAAGTCAAATCGAGCTGTGGCAGTCATATGCCACAATCATATTTAAATTATAATGCCAAAAGAAAGTCTATTGAAAAAGGCAATTTCATGTCAATTTTAAAAATTCAACCTTGTTTTATTCCATTTCAAAATTCTGTACCTCAAAAAAAAAACACTATTTAATAAGGATCTGCTTCAGATTATAATGTACAAATATATAAATAAATATATAACTAATATTTAGTATCAGTTGCTTACACTTAGTTAACATTTTAATACATATAATTTTATATTGTCACTGGAACTACATTTATTACTTCTAGATCCATATATTTCTTCCCTTTAGCAGGATTTTATACTAGAATTGTCGCTAAAAACTAATTGTTATGTCAAATCTTAAATTTGACACTTGATGGTAACGTTGCTTCTAAACAACAAAAACAAATTGGCCATTACAGCCCTTGAAAGGACTTTGACCGAGCTTATTTTGATCAATTGTGTTGTGTGTGTTATTAAATGCTTGCACACAATTGTACGAGAACTGGACCTACATGTCTTATGCCGACTCTGAATGCTAAAGTTCATGTTCTCAAGAAGCTTTATATGGCATTATTTACTCTCTGAGGTTTGTCATTGTCTGCAGAGAGGTGGTGACCAATCAGAAAAATGTTTTATTGAAACAAATTTTTCGCCGCGACTGGGGATCGAACCCGGGTTCCGAGCATGCTTATCCACACACTTAACCTGCATGCCACGTTGCTTCTATTAAACATTAATTTGAATTTAAATTATAGGTAGAAAAGAAAGACAAATTTTTCTTAGACCATGTCCACTTTTAAAAGAAAATACCCTTTACAGTGCAGACTTCCATATAATAATGAAAGTTCTTGTAAAAAGACCAAAAAATTTTAATTCTATTCTATTAAGTTCTATTGTATTTTCGACTATAACAAAATCGCAATTTTAAATTTTTTGTATATCTATACTATTATATAAAAGGAGACTCACGGCGTATTTGGTGACCAGTATTCTCAATAACCACTGAACCGATTTTTATAATTTGTCTATTATTCAATTGCTATGATACGCGAAATTGCTATGTGGTATCACACATTAAAATATTTAATAAAAACCTTTCTGAAACGTATTTCACATTTTTCTTAATGCAATGTTCAACGTCAAGCATTATTTAATTGACAGAAATTAATTTTTTTGTTTTTATTAATAATAGTTAGGCTGATTTTTGCAAACATTCAGAGCGAAGTCAGATTTTTCAATGAGTATTCGTAACACCCGTCACAGGCAATTATGTTAAAAGTTATTTTTTCACATATGGATAGACAATCATAAAAGTAATTTATGGTGACCGCAAAAACTTGAAATTATTTTATGTTTGCTAACGTGTGGATGTTTAAATTCGGTCAGAAAACGATAAAGTGAAGAATGGTGGAAATTATACCAAACAGAGAACATTTTCAATTTTGAACAAATCTCTGAAATTATTTAATTTCATAAAAAAATATTACTTAGTGTATTGATGAAGCCATGTCACAACATTCACTATACAACTAACTATACGCAGTATCCTATTTTTCTTCATAAATCATCCAACTTTCTAAATGCTCAGAGCTTACATTAGACTGTTGTCATGACTTAATTCTGCCTTTATGTTTTCTGTAGAAACTTTATTCGATTTATAAATCTAACTCAAATGTTTGCTGGCAATTTTTCTGGCATACAAATCCTAGCAATGACTAGATGTCAACAACAAAAGAATGACACAAACAAATAATAGCAATGCAATCATCAGACTGTTTGAGAACAGAAAACAAAATAAAGTTCAGCCGGAAGTTGGTGAAAATTAATTAAGAAAAAAAACAAACAAAACACTTGAGAATAATAAATATATATTTAATAAGATAATATGTTTAGGTTATGGCTTTATCATTATTATATATAATAAATAATTTATAATTTTCTTTTTTATTTATTGCAGAGACGCCGCTGTCAGCATTCGAACAACATAAGGCGCTGAGACGCAACAATAGACGCACAGGACACAAAATTCACAAGAAGAAATACAAGGATTATCTAAGATATAATATAATAGCAACAGAGGAGGTAGCAGCAGCAATAACAGGAATACCAACAACGACAACAACAACAGCAACACCACCTAAAGCAACGATTATGACAACAAATATTAGCGCCATAGATGATGCTGTGACTGATAAAACAAAAGCTATTGCTTCGCAAACAGTTGAACAGCAATTGAAGCAACGACAACAACAACGCTCAGCCAAGTTGGCAGCTTATAATAAAGATATGGAAAAATTACAACGTTTGCCCGCAGCAGCCGCACCCATTTTTGTTATAGCTCAACGTGGAGCTGAGGGCACGGCGCGCCCCTACTACGAGGGTCAGCTAAGCTATTATATGGAGACCAAAGATGATGATGCTGCTGCTGCTGCTGCTGCTGATGTTGGTGGTGCTGCTGGCGGCTATATGGGAGATGTTGCTGCTGTCTTGCCACATGCAGCAGACGTGGGCAAAATTATAACCAGCGAGGCAACAGAGCGCAACAATAACTGGTACCGACGCATGAATCCCATATTACGCAATGGCATGACTCAATCAGAGCAACAACAGCAACATGCACGTCAACATCATCAACAACACCATCATCAGCATCATCATCAGCATCAGCATCACAGTCATCATCAACAGCATTATCACCATCAACCGCATCATCAACATCAGCAGCGACAACATCAGCACCATGGCAAGCAACATCATGCCTATCAGCGACGCCTGAGTGCTAGGAAAATGCCAGCAACGACACCAGAACAACAGCAACAACAACCACCTCTTTACTTAAGAACAAGATATGCACCACCTCTCACCGAGACCGAAGACACCGAAGCAGCTCCACTTGCACCCCTGCCACCACCTAGCTATAGAGGCCACAAAGGGGCGCTACAAGAATTAGGTCATCAAATTACCCAAATGGAGGAGTTCGATCGTTATTATAGCAAATGGCCACACTTGGCGCGTGTTCAGTATCAGCTCAACAACGAAGATTACCGTGAAGCACATCCGGGATTGTTGTATACGAGCGATGCTGATGGCTTGAAATCTAAGCCGGATGTGCAGTACGATTATCATTTGCAGCCTGATGATGGCAATGAGGAGGAAGAGCTGGCCGAGGATGATGAAGAGGAAGCGGATGAAGATGCAAACTTGCCGCCTTACATTAAGAAATATAATCGACGCAATAAACAGCTATTAAATCTGCTCGAGGGCACACTACCACCACCCACTCCGCCAGCAAGAACAACTAAGAGCAGTTATCGTAACAGAAATTACAGCTGGTCCAGCTCAGTGTTGCAGCCAGGACCAGTGGAGACTAGTGCGGTGCGTATAGATGATGATTATCTCAAAGAGAAACGCAGGCGATATCATAATAGAAATCATAACAATAACAACAGTAAATGGGGCAGTAAGAATTTGTCTCTGGGCAGAGATGGTGAGGTGGCAGAGGCTGCTGCAACAGTCACAGCCACAGCTACAACAAAAGTAGCTGCTTTAGCCACAAAGGATGCACATATGCAAGAACCACTACAACAACAGCAACAAGAGCAACAAAATCACATACCTGGCGATGATGTTGATATTTCGTCGCAGGAATTCGACGATTGGGAACGGGAAATCGAAACAAGAATGACAGGAAGTGAGAAAATTAAATGGCAAATTGAAAAGACGGCAGGAGCAGCAACTGCAACAGCAACAATAACATCAGCAGCTGCAGTGGCACCACTAGCAGCAACAACAACAACAACCACACTGAAACCAGCAATTTTCAGACTACCCTCGTATCCGGCCTTTGCCGGCAGCTTTATAGGTAAGCCACGTAGTCGCAGCGCCCAATTTGCGCCAAGCAGTGGCAGCAGCAGACGCAATGGTGCCACAGCTAATAGAGGAAATGGTTTTATAAATACATTGCAGTCTGGCAATACTGGAAATTACAAATCAATGCCACATTTAATGGCAGGCAATAAATTTGAGGCTGAGTCGGAGAGCAGACGACAAGGTGGCAGCACCAGCAGCAGCAGCAGCAGCAGCAATGTTAATAACAGTCCTAGCGACTTCTCATTGGCTAATTACGACAGCAACAACTCCTTAGCAGCAGCAGCAGCAGCAACAGCATCCTCCCAAAGTGCCGATGCTGTTGGTATTGTGGGTGGCAAGCCTCTAGCCAATTCATTTGTTTACCATCGTGTTGAGGCGGCGCCACGCCTTGTTGGCGCTGGCTCTATTGCTGGCCGCAAGCAACGTTTGCCTTTTGTGGCCATCACCGATCGACGCCTGGAGACATCCAAGAAGTCGTCGCCGCTGTATGAACAGCAACAACAACAACAGCGAGATTTTGAACAGAATCACTATCCGATGCCTTAAATTTTTTGAAACAAAGAAAAACAAAATAACAAAAAACCAAAACATACGAAAAACATAACGAAGTAAAAACAAAATAAACTAGAGAAAAAACTAATAAAGCACAAGTAAGGAAAAAAATGTTTTGCAACTAAGTCACTATCATACAATATAGCGTAATAGTGTTGTTTGTCGTTGTGCACAAGCGACAGCTGTTGGCTTGTAGCGTTAAGTCATCAAACAGCGCTGACATATTCAAGTATTTATTTACATACATATATAACATATATACAGATATAGTATATACAGATATATATATATATATAGTGTTTAGTTCTAGTGATTTAAGCGAAGGTTTTTAGCATTAAAAGTATGCGTTTCAAAGCAGTCTTTGTTTGCTTGAACACTAACCTTATTTTGAGTGGTCAAGTAGCTATATTTTTGTGTGTCAAGTAGCTTAAGTAGTGAAATTTATTATTTTGTTCAAGTGATTAAGTTTAACTAGCAAGTCAAGTAAACTTCTAAATTTAAGTTTAATTGAAAGAAGCGACAACTGAGTAGTTTTTTATGCAAACTATACAGTTTGATGATTTAGAAAATGAATTTTTATACATTTTTGTTGTTAAAAACCAGCAAACTATCAGCCATTTTTATAACAAAACTTGGAAACCATTAAAGTCATATCATTTCAATTTTTAGAGTATCTTAAAGAGAATGAATCTTAACTGAACTGAAGAATTTTAAGCTGTGTCGTTCACAAGTAAACTTATTATAAGAAAGATGTTGGGCTGAATAAAGTTTCTTGTCAAAAAAGTTTAAAATATTCAATAATCTTTAGAATTTATTGCTAAACAAATATGAGAAACACCTAAGCAACTACTCTACACTTCTCTCCTTTAAGTAGGAAACAGCATAAGAAGGTATTTAGTTTCAACGAAACAGTCATAGCATTAAGCATAATGAAGTACCACTTTATTTGTAGTTATGACGAGAAGTGTAAAAATTCCAACAGGTACAATCAGCTAAAAACAAATACACAAAAATTATGAATTTCTACATGAACTCCATGAGTGGCATACGTGAATTTCGGTCCAGTTACCAGTCACATGAGTCACATGAACTGTTCATGATATCAATGTACAAAATACACAAAAGCAAAAAAGAGGTGAACGTGAATATTTCATAAGCCTAGCGTTTAAAGTTCATATAATGTGTGTACAAGGTACATGAAAACCAAAAATAAACGAAAAAAAGAAACAGTTTCGATAGTATCGTAAGTGTAAACGTAGAATTCCGTTTAAGTTGGAACCTCTTCTACTTTGTCTCTTTGGTCCGATTGTTTTGTTCATTTTGCACGTATTTTTATTGATCTTCCAAAAATTAAAAAATAAATGAATAACACTCAATTATGGACTACTTATCGATACCAAAACAAAGAAAAAGTTGAGTAGTAAGTATGATTAAATGAGCAAGCAAAAAGAAACAAGCAAAATTTCAAATTTTTTCGATCATTTTGTTAAGTTTGACAGGTTGAGTTCATTGACTTAGTTGAAAAGAAGGCGAAGCAAATGCAGTTTCCATTGGTGCCACTTTCGTCTTTGCCCGATATATAGTTTGCGAGCTACAGTCAGTTTAACTAAAGGGTGATTTTTTAAGAGCTTGATAACTTTTTTTTAAAAAAAACGCATAAAATTTGCAAATTCTCATCAGTTCTTTATTTGAAACGTTAGATTGGTCCATGACATTTACTTTTTGAAGATAATTTCATTTAAATGTTGACCGTGGCTGCGTCTTAGGTGGTCCATTCGGAAAGTCCAATTTTGGGCAACTTTTTCGAGCATTTCGGCCGGAATAGCCCGAATTTCTTCGGAAATGTTGTCTTCCAAAGCTGGAATAGTTGCTGGCTTATTTCTGTAGACTTTAGACTTGACGTAGCCCCACAAAAAATAGTCTAAAGACGTCAAATCGCATGATCTTGGTGGCCAACTTACCGGTCCATTTCTTGAGATTAATTGTTCTCCGAAGTTTTCCCTCAAAATGGCCATAGAATCGCGAGCTGTGTGGCATGTAGCGCCATCTTGTTGAAACCACATATCAACCAAGTTCAGTTCTTCCATTTTTGGCAACAAGAAGTTTGTTAGCATCGAACGATAGCGATCGCCATTCACCGTAACGTTGCGTCCAACAGCATCTTTGAAAAAATACGGTCCAATGATTCCACCAGCGTACAAACCACACCAAACAGTGCATTTTTCGGGATGCATGACCAGTTCTTGAACGGCTTCTGGTTGCTCTTCACTCCAAATGCGGCAATTTTGCTTATTTACGTAGCCATTCAACCATCGCTGAACAAAATTTGTCGATTTAAAAAGTTGCCCAAAATTGGACTTTCCGAATGGACCACCTAAGACGCAGCCGCGGTCAACATTTAAATGAAATTATCTTCAAAAAGTAAATGTCATGAACCAATCTAACGTTTCAAATAAAGAACCGATGAGATTTTGCAAATTTTATGCGTTTTTTTTTAAAAAAAAGTTATCAAGCTTTTAAAAAATCACCCTTTACTAATTTCAAATTCCAAAAGTAAGACCCCGATTTTTAAAAAATCGTATGGTTACTATATTTCACGCTGAGTACATGTCCTTTCCTCTCGTCTCTGTCTGATATTTAGTTTGCTAGCTACACTTTCTGTTCGATGTATAGTTTGCAAACTACACTCGCTAGTGCTAGTGGGACGTGGAATCCAAAATAATTTGCATTAAAAACAAAAATTAAAATTTTACGCGATCTATTGGGTAAAAGCATAAATAGAAATATGATCCAACTTGTTTTTTTCATAAGAGTTAAATCTAACCGGATCACAGACCCACTTCGTTAAATTTGACAGATTGAGTTCATTGACTGAGTTGAAAAGAGGTTCATGAACTCTGGTTTCAAAATAGTATACTACAACAGTAGTGCATACATAAACCCAATGCGAACTAATGCTTACAATGCTGCCAAAGCGAACCAATCAGTTCGTGCAAAATCAAAGCATAAACATCGAAAGAAAAACAAAGAAAGCCGCAGGCACATAAGCAGCTGATGATTGATTTTCTTATATAAAAACATGCATTTTTCTTCTTATATTTTACTATTTTGTGACTTTAATATAATAGTGACAAAATCCAAAGTTAGATATTCATTCAGCGCAGGATATATCTTATATTTTAGTATATATCTTACCTTTGAACGAAGAGTATTAAAGGCTGTAGGTATACCCTAAAGTATTCGCCAAAAACGTTGCCTAATGGCCTTGAAAAAATCTGTCAAAACGACCCCATACAAACCGCGCTGTAAGACGTAATTCTACGTCAAAACAAAGTTAACCATTTAAGCCCCTTTAAAGGGACTTTGACCAAGCTTCTTATGATCAATTGTGTTGTGTGTGTTTTTAAATGTTTGCACACAATTTACCGAAAACTGGAGCTACATGTTTTATGCCGACTCCAAACGGCATACTTATCTCTGTGCGCAGTCTTTAGTAGTAATCTGCAGAGGAATGACGGACGAACAGAAAAATGTATTCATGTTCAAAAACCTTTTGCCCGAGAAGTGGATCGAACTTGGGATTACTTGCTTCGCACGCCACACACTAAGCACACACGACCACGGCCGCCACAAGATACATGAACCAATAACAATTTAGGTGAATGACATGAAAACATACAAGGAGAACAGAAATCGTTCATAATTCTTGTTAATCTTTTCATAAAATTCACAAAAATGCATGAATCTCATGTATTTATACAAGGGAAATGTAAACTATTTTATGAGTTTAGTACCGAAATTCATATAATCCATGCACAAATTGTACATAAGGACGAGTCGGTTGCCCTGACCTGACCAATTTGTGTCACTGGGGACACAAAAATAAACTGTTTACATAATTAAAATTTATAACTTTAATAATTCCATACCTCAATAAAATATGAATAAGCTATCTACCACAAGACACTGAGAATAGTATTGTATCCATGACAAAAAGTGGCTCTTCGTCGCGAATGATAGCTAAATAGCTCAAATTAAGCAAGTCAGCAATAATTAGAGTCCAGAAGCGGCTTAATATTATTCCTAAACCACAAATAAGAGGAAGTAAAAATATTTTATGCTCGTCTCATGGTAATAGAGATGAGAAGAAATAGGTATTTAACACCAAAAGCTGCTTGTATAGCAATAAACAATCCAGTTAACCAAATGACTGCTAGAAAAGCCCTTCAAAAAATTACCTGCTTTATCGGTGAAGAATAATAAGGCACGGTTGAAGTTCGCCAGACAACATCGAAAGTGGTCAGCAGAAGACTTGAAACGTGTCAGTTAAGTCGAATTTCAATCGGTTTCAGTCTGACGGTAAACAATATTCCTGGAGTCGCGCTGGAGGCTTTATCCAAAGACATTATATTAAAGAAACAGTGAAACTCGGTGGAGGAAACGTCATGGTATGGAGCTGATTCACATTTTAACACGTTGGACCACCACAAAAAATCACCCAACACCGAAAGTGGTCAGCAGAAGACTTGAAACGTGTCATCTGGTCAGATGAGTCGAATTTCAATCGGTTTCAGTCTGACGGTAAACAATATTGCTGGAGTCGCGCTGGAGGCTTTATCCAAAGACATTATATTAAAGAAACAGTGAAACTCGGTGAAGGAAACGTCATGGTATGGAGCTGATTCACATTTTAGCACGTTGGACCACCACAAAAAATCGATGGGAAATGAGAAAAGAACACTATCTGCTCATTTTGCAGACTCATTTTCCAGATTTTGTAGAAAGGAGTGCCTATCCTGAAGAAGAAGTGATATTTCAACAGGATGGCGACCCTAAATACACCTTAAAAATCGTGCAAGAATGGCTGATCGGACAAAGCTTTATATTGATGCAGTAGCCAGCACAAAGTACCGACCTCAATCCGATTGAGAATTTCTGGTAAATCGTGAAATTATGATTGTGACAATATCTAACAGTCCCAACGAACCTGGACGGTCTGTGGCGGCGGGTACAGCAAGAATGGAGCAGAATCTTTCAAATGAAATAATTGAGAAATTGGTGGAAAGTATGCCAAAACGAGTAGAAAGTGCAATATGCAATATATTCATGAATTTTTAATTGGAGTTGATTAGAAATAACGAAGAAATTAAAGAAAGTTAAAATCGTAGGATCATGGCCTGGCCGGGATTCAAACTCGGAACATCTAGGGTGGTAGTCAAGCGCTCTTACCATACAATACCCAGGCTTCTAAGGCGCTGCCGGCGGCATTCAAGTTGATGTTTTTGTACTTTTCGTTGGCATGCGACACACAAAAACAAAACTAATTTACCATTTCAACCCTTGAAAGGACTTTGACCGAGCTTCTTATGATCAATTGTGTTGTGTGTGTAATTAAATGTTTGCACACAATTGACAGAGAACTGGACCTACAAATTTTATGCCAACTCCGAACGGCTAAAGTTTATGTTTTCAAGAAGCTATACATGGCATTATTTACTCTCTGAGGTTTGCCATTGTCTACAGAGAGGTGGTGACCGATCAGAAAAATTTTTGTATTGAAAAAACTTTTCACCGCGACTGAGGATCGAACTCGGGCTCCGAATATGTTAAGCCACACACTTAACCTGCATGCCCCATGATGTGCAATTTTTCGCTATCGCTATCCAACAATTTGTTGCAAATTTTTTCTGCAATTTTTATAGCACTCATGAGTACACACAATACTCTGAACCCATTAATAAATTCTCGAAGACAATGTTCGCGTTCAGGACTTTTATGTACAGTAGATTTATAAACGTTTACTTTACTTATTTCACTTACATGGACTTGTGTATGAGTTCATTCAAGCCATGCATAATTACACGGAGCTTATGTACTAGAACACATGATCGAAAAAACGTACACATGCTCAGTGAACACTAAATTCATGTAGGGTTTTTTAACACAATACATAATTAAAATAAAATTTTTTTTTAAATACAGCTGATTTGATATTTGCAAAATCCAACATTTAGCCGATATTTAAGAAATCACCGATATTTTAGACAGCCGATGTTGTTGGTTATACGACCCGAGACCGTTAAATTCTGAAGAACAATATGTTGTATTTTTTTGCGGAATCCAACCAGTTAATTCAATTACTGAAGTGTTCGCCTGTAGAGCCAAAACCTCTTGGCCTTTTTCGGACTTCACACTTAGAAAAATATCATGTGAGTGCAGGGGCGCAACCAGGAATTTTTTGGGGGGTTGTTTTATCAAATGTAAAACTTTTATATAAAAACAATTTTACGTAATTACAGCTGCTGAGTTGTAGCGGTTAGTGCGTTAAATTTTTTCACTAATGGTTCCTTGTTCAAACTTTCCTCAAGGTAGCCACCTTGGTCCACTTCTGTTTATTTTAGCAATTAATGCTGATTTATGCAGACGATATGAAAATATACAGAAAAATAAATACTGAAAATGATTCTAACCTACTCCAGGCTGATCTGAAATCCTTTGAAGTTTGGTGTTCTAAAAATAATATGTTTCTCAATCCTAGTAAATGCGAAACTATGACCTTTTCGCGAAAAAGGAATAATTTATTATTTGATTACAATATAAAAGATACTGCTTTAAGTCGAGTAGATGTGGTCAAAGACCTTGGTGTATGCATGGATCCTAAGTTATCGTTCAACATTCATATTGATAATATATGTAAAAAAGCGTCTTCAATGCTTGGATTTATAAAACGCTGGGCCAAAGAATTCAATAGCACGATTACAACTACAACGTTATATTATGCAATTGTGCGTCCTCACTTGGAGTACGCAAGTAAAGTCTGGTCCCCAAGTTATAATGTGCATGTTGAACGAATTGAGAGGATCCAAAAAGTTTTGTTCGGTTTGCTCTAAGGGGCTTAAGTGGAACTGATATCTTAACCTTCCTTCTTATGAGGATCGTTTGAAACTATTAAGAATGCAGTCACTAAGTGAGCGAAGGAGGTCCGCTGATATCGTGTATTTACACCAACTCATGACCGGTGTTTTCGATTCTCCGAAAACTCGAAATTCTTTCTCTCATTAATTTTAACTCTAACCGTAGAAGCAGTAGAAACGCTAACACTTTAATTTATTTACCTTTTAGTAGAACGAACTATATGTCAACTGCTCCTTTAAACCGCATGAGTACCTTTGTTAACAACTGTAGCGTTTTTGATGTTAACTTGTCAAAAGGTCAACTCAAAAGTAGATTAAAAGCTATTCTGTAATTAGATCTATGTGTGCATGGTTAGTAGTTACGTCTTGTGTTGTCCCTGAGCCCAATTCAAACTTTGGTGGGTAAATTTTTTCCACATTAACTTTGTTTTTAGCCACTGGAATCTTTATCATTAAAACTTTTTGATGCTTTGGATTGTGGCTTCAAATGAGTTAATGCTGAGAAAGTGCGAAAAAGCTGTAGTAGCTAAACTCTTTTGTTATTGCATGAAAAACTTCAGTCATGACAAGCACCATATTAGTTTTTTTTTTTAAATTAAAACGGTCACTGTCAGGACCTTCTACCCGTACAGAAGGTGAACAGCAGTGGAAGCGGTCGTTTTAAAATAAACTGGCTTCAACGTTGTTTAGGATCTGTTCGGCAAAATAATTTGCAAGCACCAGTTGTAGGCCGTTTAATGGATTTTTTTCTTGTTTGGCATAAGGCTTGAGCTAAAATATTTTCATTTTTACTCGGATCCCAATAAGGTCAGCAAAAATTCAATATTTTTCTCCTCACACATTCAGAAAAAAATACCTACCTTTTTCCGATAAAAAATTTCTCTATTTTCGATAATTCAATAAGAATAAATTTTCACATTTTCAAATAAATATTTCTTCACTTGTGGGAAATGAAAACATTCCAATGTCTCTAATAATGATAAGTATTTTTCTCGCACAAAAAATTCTCATTTATAGAGAAAAATTTAAGAAAAATAAAAATTTTTACTAAATTTTGATAAAAAATTCATTGTGCGAAGTATTTTCTTCAATAAAATGAAATTTTTGTTCAAAAATAAAAAAGTCTTAAGGCTCAACCATAATAGGCTCGAGTTGGCAGCAGCTAACATCAAAACTTTACGAAAAGCCAACTTGAGAACTGTCAAATCGTTAATTTAACCATAACGACTTGAGCTAGCTCGGGCTTATATCAGTAACATTTCTCAGAACACAAAATAAACACAATATTTCTAATGTTTTTCCATTTTTGTTACGAAATATTCACAAACAAAATCCTATTCATTGTAGTTTGACATAAACTCAAGCATCATGCGCTTTGGAAGGCTCTCACTGCAGCCAGCTCAAGTTAACGAAACTTGACGAAAAAGCTGGCTGGAGCTATTATGGCTGCTATGTACAATTTCTATGCATTCGCAGAAAATTTGAGAGTGGCTGCAGCCAGCTCGAGCCTATTATGGTTGAGCCTTTATTCTCTAAAAACGATATATTTTTCATGGAAGATTTTTATCATTTTTAGGGATTTTTTAGTTCCACATTTAGAGAAAAGCATTCTTTGGAGCCAACTCTATAACATATTTCTCTAAATATTATGTCTTTTTACTTATTTCGAGAAGCTTCTTACTGAGTGCAGTGAAAATTTTTCATCCATACATCACTTCGTTGTAAAAATACCCAATTGGCTGGCACTAGCTTTAAAATTCGTCCTTTAATGAGCACTAATTTCTGACATTTTGGGATGAAAAACAAAGAGTCTGAATTTGAAAAAATCGTTTGGTATTACTTGTCCAATGCGCAAATTCTGACGAAATCGAAATAATATATTTTTAACGATAGGTCTTTCCTACACTTTTCCAAAATCGGTTAATATTTGCGTTATTTTGAGGAATTTTCATGAAACTGATTTTGAAAATCCAATGGAAGATTATGAATAAGGCGTATAAAACTATATTCTGTCACTGGATGGGTGAACAGAAGAAAAATTAAACCAACATATTCATACCTAATAAGCCATAATTCCTTAATATCGGAAAAAAATTTAAAAATTTAGAGAAATTTTATGAAAGGGATTTTGTGACAAAACATCTCTTGGAAATTCAGACCATTGTATGTACTATCTGCGCTGTTTTTTCATATTCGAACTTTCTCACATCTACACCCAAGATCCAGAAGAGAATTGCTTGGTTGTATGAAAGAGCAAAGAGTAAGAACTAAAGCTTTACAGAACATAATTCAACTTAAAATAATCTGAGTTTAATTAAGTGACTCGTCCGACAAATAAATTGGAATTTATATTCATTGAGAACTAATGTACGAAACCCGAAAAGCTCAAAACTACAACAAGCAACAAAAATATTCAATATCGATGAAAATTTAACAATGTTTTCGGATGACTCGAGTTAATTAACTAGAGTGGTAATCTAGCTGCGGACAGTATTCAATTGGTAATATTTAGGCATGATTTCTCAGAGGTATCCAGTTCGGTTGAGGACTATGAGTATATTGTTGATGCTTATTGTTGAAAGTTTCTGTAGGTTTCCGAAGAAAAATTTTCTTGGTATACATCTTGCAAGCCCATACATAGCGCAGCACTGTTTCCTTTGTATTCAAGTCGTTACAGCCACGATAGTGAGAGTTGAAGGAAATACCAAGACTCTCATCGTGAAGACCAATGCATCAATGTGCAGGAATACTTTTCCCTTAGCCACGTTCAAAGAAAGAAAAGAGCCTAGCATAGCAAGTTAATCCGCTTTTTCATTACCATAAATGTTTATCGCTCTAATGGTAACTTCATTATCTAACAGTATCGCTGCATTTTGTTGGTGTTTCTTGGCAGGATTTATAGCCCGACAAAGCTTCTCTTATCGCTAGAAGTCCTGACTGGCTGAATCTAGTAGGCAGAATGAGTTGACAACACCCAGTTTCTCTGAATATCCATTTAAGACCAGTATAGAAGGTTACATTACAGCTGGGCCGCCATTGCGCCATTCCACTGGTTGGAACTCTTGCTAATGAATTTCTTTGCAAAGTCTACATTGGGAATGTCGTATTCTGTAAAGTCAGTAAGTCAGTAAGCTAATGATTTTAAAATGTAATAATTTTATAATCATAACAATTTTTCCAAGATTATTTTTTATGTTCCGCATTTGAATATTGATGTTTTGTCGAGAAATTACTCGAGTTAATAAATACAAAAATTTGGCATTAAATTTTCATTTGACTCTATGACTAGATTTTAAATGTTATGTTAAATTTATTTTATAGAACGACATAAAAACTAAAAGAAAATTTTATAATTTATTTTAAAACAGAGAATTAGCACTAAAAAAAATCGCAGCATATTTAACAATGTTCATTGCCTACGTTTAATAAAGTTATCTCCAAATAACCGATGTCTTGTAGTAGCTATGTTTGAATTTTAAATCTTTAACTTTTCTTTTAATTTTCTACATATGTGTATTTATGCTAAAACTAGGTTTCGCTTAGAGAATATTTTTTAAAACATATAAACACTAAAACATAATTAGTAAAAATGTAAATAATTAAAAAAACACCGTGAAATCAAAACATTTAGCTACACATAAACTATATAAATAGAAATTTGATATTAGTTTGCAAATGATATATAAATTAAACATATGTTAAAAATAAACAGAGAATAATTGAAAAATAAAAAATTCCACACAAAATAATTTCTATAAAAGGCAGCCAGAAAACAGGGTGCTTAGTCAGAAAAAAATTAATAAAAAACACAGTTTGGTTAATCAGCGTTTATATGAAACTGAACAACACACAATCACAAACATAAACACAGCTTCACATTGTATATGTTTTGTAGCTAGTTGCAAAATGTATACAACAAGCCGAATACATAGAATTGTTAACTTCATATATTAAAGATCAAAATTATAATTTGTGTTTAATTAAAATGTTAACAAATATTTGTCGTTAAGTTTACAAAAAATTCAAGCTGAAAAATATACATTTTTATTTTTATATTCAAGGCAAAAACAAAAATAAAAACAATTAAAACATATCAAAATTAAATATGTAAAAGTTGTGTTTTTTACATATAAAAGAGCTGATGGAAGATTTAACAAAAAAAATTTGTGTTTAATAGGCTTTGTTGAAAATTTCAATTTTATACTTGGTCAAAGTAAATGCTTTTATCTAAAGTGTGTGTAACGTATTTTTAAAGTAATCAATTGTTTTGGTTAAGTTATTAGATTTTTAAATTTAAATTTAAGAAAATACATCGTAAACCTAAATAAATATTATAGCAGTTAAGCATTAAATATATATCAAAATCAAAATTGAACTGTTTTATTTATTCAATACTACGAGTTATTAGCATGTACTAGTAGGTAATCTATGAGGTCATATTTGCAACTCATACTCTAATTTCATAGCGTTTTTAGTAGTTTTTTCAATAAACTGCTTCCATATTGCTTTCATATTATCATCATATATTTAAGTTGAGCTCTATTTCTCTTCTACAATCAATATTGAAATTTCATTACAATTAAATTCGAAATTAAATGCTAAACACTTAAAGTTCACATTGAATATATATTAAAATATTCACGAAAATTTATTGCACAGATAAACAAACAATAACTCGAAAACATACGCAAGATATAGCCATACATTCTCAAACTTTGAAGTGGTTGAAGTGGCATGCAGTACGCAGTATACGTCAGTGCTTTTGTATAATTGAGACACACTCACACGTTAATGAATGCAACTCACATATCCAGCCATACATTGAAATAAGTACAAAGAAATTAAATAAATTATGTTGGAAAATACATATGAATATGATTCATATCGATCGTTGGCAATAAATTCTTAATTAAGCAACAATTCACAAAAAGGATATTTAATATAATGTAATGCAACGTAGTCAGGATAGCAATGCATGAAGTTTATTGTATTTGCCAATATATAAGCTGTTGTCAGCGATATGATTAAGATATGCATTTGCCTGCTTTAATCATATCAGTATGATAATTTATGACATTCTCACATTAATCTTCTTTACAAATGCATTTAAATCAAAGCAGGACATGCTGTAATGATGACAATACAATATTTAATAAAATTGTATGAGACTGTTTAAGGCAAACTTGATTTAACTTGATTTAAATGTTTTCAATTTTTTTTTTTTAAATTACTTTAGAAGTGTTTTGAATTAATTTTAAGGAAAATATCATTTGATGCCATTAAATAGTTCAAATTGAAAATTATTTTTAAATGACTTTTGTAAAAAAAGTGTGTTCAAATTAATTCAAGGTTATTTTTTCACAGTTTTGAAGGTTAAAGATTCCGCAAACATCAAAATCATATTTGATAGTCCGCGGGTAACACTAGCATACGTGATTTTTCAGAAAAAAATAGTTAACTATAAGAACGAGTAGAAAAAAGTTGATATTTCATTTCGAAAAAAATTTCGCATGTCATTTCAGCAAGTTACCGTGTATTTCACAATTAAGTCTAAACGTACTTCAATTTTTTGTTAGAGCAACAGTAGTGCAAGTGCACCTGAACTAGACACCTGAATTAACTGGAATTTTAGTTTAGGCAAAATACTGCCTATTTTTTTTAATGCGAAAAGTGACAGTTGTCGTAAATATTTTCTTTTCATATTGTATTTATTATACCCTAAACCTGAAAGGTCAGGGTATATTAAATAGAATATAGTATAGAAAAGTATATATGTATATTCTTGATCAGCGTCACCACGTGAGTCGAGCTATCCATGTCCGTCCGTCCGTCCGTCCGTCCGTCTGTGTGTTGTCCGTATACACAGGATAAGAAGAAGGAGTTGAGATAATTGGATGAAACTTGGTACACATGGTCACATGCACCCAAGGATCTGCACTATTGAATATTTTTGGAATCCGCCCACGGACACGCCTACCTCCCATATAACGCAAAAATGTAAAACTGCATAACTCAGCTCATATTAAGCCTACAACAATAAAATTTGGTATGTATGTGTTTTATATCAACAAAAAGATGTCTTTGAAAAATGGACGTCATCCGCCTACGGACACGCCCACCTCCCATATTACCCAAAAATTGAAAACGCAATAAATAAGCCTCTGCTTAACCTACAGAGCTAAAATTTGGCACGTATATTTTTTGTAACAAAACAAAGATGGTTCTGAAAAGTGGACATTATCCGCCCACGGGCACGCCTACCTCCCATACAACGCGAAAATTGAAAACTGCATAACTCAGCTCATAATCAGCCTACAACAGTAAAATTTGATATGTATGTGTTTTATACAAACACAAAGATGTCTTCGAAAAATGGACGTCATCCGCTCACGGACACGCCCACCTCCCATACAACCCAAAAATTGAAAACGCAATAAATAAGCCTCTGTTTTACGTACAGAGCTAAAATTTGACACGTATGTTTTTTATGACAAGACAAAGATGGTTTTGAAAAATGGTCGTCATGCGCCAACGGACACGCCTATTTCCCATACAACCCAAAAAGTTTTAAAGTCAATAAATAAGGTTATGTTTGTCATAGAGAAATTAAATTTGGTATGCATGTATTTTATACCAAAACTAAAGTGTGTTCAAAAATTGGAAGTAATCCGTCCATGAACACGCCCACCTCCCATAGCGAAACCACAATAAAGGCATTAACTGTGAGCTACAGGAATAAAACTTGGTATGTGTAAATTTTTCATCAACATTTAAATGCATATAAAATATAGGCTTCATCCACCCTTGGAGACGCCCATTTACAAAAAAATGTTTTGTTTTTTAAAAGTGGGTTTAGGGTATTTCATAGTCGGCCTAGACCGACTTTAGACTTTCTTTACTTGTTTTTCTCTAGTTTTAAAAATAAAACATGGACTTTCTCAAATTTTTCAATTTCTTCGCAACAAAATATTTGTCAAAATTTTCGCGCAACAAAAAAATTAATATTGCCAGCAAAATTTCAAGCAAATCAACAGAGTTAGAAGCTTAAGGCTTTAAACCAGGGACCGTACCGGTTATGGTTTTTATCGAAAAAGTCACATATTAACTGTTATTTTTTAACTTTTATTTTTTCCGACAAAAATAAAAGTTATTTTGTGCCTTATATTTTTTCGGGCAAATATAACAGTTACTTTTGACTTTTATACTATCGGTCAGAAATAACAGTTATTTTCTGCCTTTTATTTTTTCGGTCAAAAATATCAGGCAATTTGTGTTTTTTCAAAGGCTGTTTTACCAACTAAAAAACTATTGGTACCATTATTTTCGTCTCATCGGTGCGCACAATTTACATATGGTATCAATAGTTTTTTAATTGGTCAAGCGGCCTTTAAAAAAATACAAAGTGCCTGATATTTTTGACCGAAAAAATAAAAGTCACAAAATAACTGTTATTTTTGTCCGATAAAATAAAAGTCAAAAGTAACCGTTATGTTGTTCCGAATAAATAAAAGGCAAAAAATAACAGTTAATTTTTAACTTTTATAGAATCAGTCGAAAATTAAAAGGCACTTAATATTCGTGAAGCTGAGGCCATTTGTATAATAATGGTATATTTGAAATAGTCATGTGACATTTTTTTCTTTGTGTCTTTTTTCATTCGAAAATTGTAAAATAACAGTTATTTTCGGTCCCTGCTTTAAGCAAAAACAAAAAATTTATAACAACTGTCACTTTTCACATCAAAATAAATAGGCAGTTCAATTAAATTGATGAGAAAAAATGTTGAAAGAGAAATGCTGCGAGTATGATTCACAGCGGCACAGAGTACTACTTTGACGAAAAAAATGTTGAGAAAATTTCCATGCATATTTCACAGCTGGCTCATTCCATACAGACGAGTGTGACGTTTTTACTACTTTATCGTGCTGAAAATGGTATTAACTGGTTAAAATTTTAGCAATTTACTATAGGGTATTTTAGAAGATGCCCCAAGGTTTCAAAATGCTAAAACATAATGCAATTTTTTACACTAGTTAAATTTTTAAAAATTCTGAGTTCAACATTGAAATTCAGTCCATCTGCCACAATGAGACCATTTTTGACTTGCATATATTAAAATTTAATATATTTTCTGTTGAATACCAGTGAAAAATATTTTGAAAAAATGGCGATAACCATTCTTTTTTAAACTTTTAAATGGGACGGGTGTGACATAAGATTGTCCCGGGTGTGACGAGTGCGAATGATATGGGAATTATATATAGGAACTTAATGGGTATAATAACTTTCACATATTTTTGACACTTAAATCAAAAAAATATGTTTTTAACTAATGTATTAATTTAAAAAAAAAAATATTTTTTTGCAAAAAATTTTTTTTGCATGAATTTTTTATCAAATTATCAAATTAATTAATAATTAAATTATTATATTAATTTAATTATTAATTTCCTATCAGGGATGATTTTTTTGAGCGGAATAGTACTTTTTTGAGTACTATTGACTCTACAAAAGTACTCGAGTACCTTCTTGCCGAAAAAAGTACCCTCGTACTTTTATATATTATACTTTTACTATTAATTTCATATTTAACTCCTTATATTACGAATAGCTTTTAATTAATTGTATCATCACCAAAATCTTCACCAAATATGACAATGAGCATGCCAAAAATTTGTTTAACTGGGCCATTAGATTATTTTTTTTTTGACAATGACAATTGATTTGTTTACTTTAAAGGTATTCTAAGAGCTAACTATATAACGGAGAATACATCAGCTGATAAGTTGCTGAGTTTAAAACTAATATTAAAGAATTTTAATTGAAATTTTATCATTAGTTGAAAAAAAAATAAGTTTTGAAAATGAAGTCATAAACTTCTTGCCAAAATTCACCATAATTCTCGCCCAGTCACGTATTATATGGTGAAAAAATCAGCATTTTGGCGATGATTTCAAAAATGTTCCCAGAACAAGAACTTTTAAATGCAGAGCCGATCAATACGGAATACAGGGCGCTGTCATATTATGAGGAATTGAAAAATTTAAGGATTCGACTATTTCTGAATTCTGGGCTGAAGTGGAGGTAATAAAAAATGAGCTAAATAAAAATATTTTTTAAAGAATTTTCAGAATTACTCATGGTATCTTATCAATTCCCCACTGTTCTGACAACGTTGAGAGATTTTTATACCCCCACGCGTACTGCGTAAGGGGTATATTAATTTTTTCACGACGTGTGTAACGCCCATAAGGAGGCGTGGTAGGTATAGAAAAGTATATATGTTCTTGATCAGCATCACCACCTGAGTTGATTTAGCCATGTCCGTCTGTCTGTCCGTCTGTCCGTCTGTCCGTCTGTCCGTCTGTCCGTCTGTCCGTCTGTCCGTCTGTCCGTCTGTCCGTCTGTCCGTCTGTCCGTTTGTCCGTCTGTCCGTCTGTCCGTCTGTCCGTCTGTCCGTCTGTCCGTCTATCCGTCTGTCCGTCTGTCCGTCTGTCTGTCTGTCTGTCTATCCGTCTGTCCGTCTGTCCGTCTGTCTGTCTGTCTGTCTGTCTGTCTGTCTGTCTGTCTGTCTGTCTGTCTGTCTATCTGTCTGTCTGTCTGTCTGTCTGTCTGTCTGTCTGTCTGTCTGTCTGTCTGTCTGTCTGTCTGTCTGTCTGTCTGTCTGTCTGTCTGTCTGTCTGTCTGTCTGTCTGTCTGTCTGTCTGTCTGTCTGTCTGTCTGTCTGTCTGTCTGTCTGTCTGTCTGTCTGTCTGTCTGTCTGTCTGTCTGTCTGTCTGTCTGTCTGTCTGTCTGTCTGTCTGTCTGTCTGTCTGTCTGTCTGTCTGTCTGTCTGTCTGTCTGTCTGTCTGTCTGTCTGTCTGTCTGTCTGTCTGTCTGTCTGTCTGTCTGTCTGTCTGTCTGTCTGTCTGTCTGTCTGTCTGTCTGTCTGTCTGTCTGTCTGTCTGTCTGTCTGTCTGTCTGTCTGTCTGTCTGTCTGTCTGTCTGTCTGTCTGTCTGTCTGTCTGTCTGTCTGTCTGTCTGTCTGTCTGTCTGTCTGTCTGTCTGTCTGTCTGTCTGTCTGTCTGTCTGTCTGTCTGTCTGTCTGTCTGTCTGTCTGTCTGTCTGTCTGTCTGTCTGTCTGTCTGTCTGTCTGTCTGTCTGTCTGTCTGTCTGTCTGTCTGTCTGTCTGTCTGTCTGTCTGTCTGTCTGTCTGTCTGTCTGTCTGTCTGTCTGTCTGTCTGTCTGTCTGTCTGTCTGTCTGTCTGTCTGTCTGTCTGTCTGTCTGTCTGTCTGTCTGTCTGTCTGTCTGTCTGTCTGTCTGTCTGTCTGTCTGTCTGTCTGTCTGTCTGTCTGTCTGTCTGTCTGTCTGTCTGTCTGTCTGTCTGTCTGTCTGTCTGTCTGTCTGTCTGTCTGTCTGTCTGTCTGTCTGTCTGTCTGTCTGTCTGTCTGTCTGTCTGTCTGTCTGTCTGTCTGTCTGTCTGTCTGTCTGTCTGTCTGTCTGTCTGTCTGTCTGTCTGTCTGTCTGTCTGTCTGTCTGTCTGTCTGTCTGTCTGTCTGTCTGTCTGTCTGTCTGTCTGTCTGTCTGTCTGTCTGTCTGTCTGTCTGTCTGTCTGTCTGTCTGTCTGTCTGTCTGTCTGTCTGTCTGTCTGTCTGTCTGTCTGTCTGTCTGTCTGTCTGTCTGTCTGTCTGTCTGTCTGTCTGTCTGTCTGTCTGTCTGTCTGTCTGTCTGTCTGTCTGTCTGTCTGTCTGTCTGTCTGTCTGTCTGTCTGTCTGTCTGTCTGTCTGTCTGTCTGTCTGTCTGTCTGTCTGTCTGTCTGTCTGTCTGTCTGTCTGTCTGTCTGTCTGTCTGTCTGTCTGTCTGTCTGTCTGTCTGTCTGTCTGTCTGTCTGTCTGTCTGTCTGTCTGTCTGTCTGTCTGTCTGTCTGTCTGTCTGTCTGTCTGTCTGTCTGTCTGTCTGTCTGTCTGTCTGTCTGTCTGTCTGTCTGTCTGTCTGTCTGTCTGTCTGTCTGTCTGTCTGTCTGTCTGTCTGTCTGTCTGTCTGTCTGTCTGTCTGTCTGTCTGTCTGTCTGTCTGTCTGTCTGTCTGTCTGTCTGTCTGTCTGTCTGTCTGTCTGTCTGTCTGTCTGTCTGTCTGTCTGTCTGTCTGTCTGTCTGTCTGTCTGTCTGTCTGTCTGTCTGTCTGTCTGTCTGTCTGTCTGTCTGTCTGTCTGTCTGTCTGTCTGTCTGTCTGTCTGTCTGTCTGTCTGTCTGTCTGTCTGTCTGTCTGTCTGTCTGTCTGTCTGTCTGTCTGTCTGTCTGTCTGTCTGTCTGTCTGTCTGTCTGTCTGTCTGTCTGTCTGTCTGTCTGTCTGTCTGTCTGTCTGTCTGTCTGTCTGTCTGTCTGTCTGTCTGTCTGTCTGTCTGTCTGTCTGTCTGTCTGTCTGTCTGTCTGTCTGTCTGTCTGTCTGTCTGTCTGTCTGTCTGTCTGTCTGTCTGTCTGTCTGTCTGTCTGTCTGTCTGTCTGTCTGTCTGTCTGTCTGTCTGTCTGTCTGTCTGTCTGTCTGTCTGTCTGTCTGTCTGTCTGTCTGTCTGTCTGTCTGTCTGTCTGTCTGTCTGTCTGTCTGTCTGTCTGTCTGTCTGTCTGTCTGTCTGTCTGTCTGTCTGTCTGTCTGTCTGTCTGTCTGTCTGTCTGTCTGTCTGTCTGTCTGTCTGTCTGTCTGTCTGTCTGTCTGTCTGTCTGTCTGTCTGTCTGTCTGTCTGTCTGTCTGTCTGTCTGTCTGTCTGTCTGTCTGTCTGTCTGTCTGTCTGTCTGTCTGTCTGTCTGTCTGTCTGTCTGTCTGTCTGTCTGTCTGTCTGTCTGTCTGTCTGTCTGTCTGTCTGTCTGTCTGTCTGTCTGTCTGTCTGTCTGTCTGTCTGTCTGTCTGTCTGTCTGTCTGTCTGTCTGTCTGTCTGTCTGTCTGTCTGTCTGTCTGTCTGTCTGTCTGTCTGTCTGTCTGTCTGTCTGTCTGTCTGTCTGTCTGTCTGTCTGTCTGTCTGTCTGTCTGTCTGTCTGTCTGTCTGTCTGTCTGTCTGTCTGTCTGTCTGTCTGTCTGTCTGTCTGTCTGTCTGTCTGTCTGTGCTGAAATTCGATATTTAAGGTTTTTTCTAAAAAACTAAGATCAAGTTCGAGAATGGGCAAAATCGGTTGGAAACCACGCCTACCTCCCATACAACCCAAATAATGAACACTCTATAAAGAGGCTAAAATCAAAGTTACAAAACTGAAACTCGGTATTTGTGTGTTCTATATCAAAACTTAGGTGTGTTAGAAAAATTGGCGTCATCCACCCACTAACACGCCCACCTCCTATACAACCCCAAAATTGAATATTTATGCTTCAGGAAAACAATTTGATATGTTTGTATTTTAGACACATAAAAATAACAAAATCTTCTAAAATCATACTCCTAACTCATACAAAAACCTCTCTAATTTAAGATTATTTAACCCTTAAGAATCGGTCGCTGGGGTATTTTTACTTCGGCCTAGTCGAAGATATACCCCAACCAGCAAGAAACGCTCTTAATTTGGCTTATACAGCGAATTCTCTAAGCTGCTTTGCAGTGTAAGCAGCCCAAAATTTAAGTAATTTTTCGTACTTTGAGGTATCAACAAGAACGTTGCATAGACTGCTAAGTAGCTTTCTAATCGAACTTCGAAAACTTTTTAAAAAAAAAAATATTTTCCTTGTTTTATTTCTGATTTTAATTTTTTTATTTTTTATATTTTTTTTATTTTCTTCTTTTTCTACCATTACCGCTTTTGCTCTCAACTTGTACCATCTGATTCGCAGTGAAAAAAATTTTTTGTTAAAATGTTGCCTTTGCCAGGGTTCAATTCCGTGTCTCGCCGATTTGAAGTCCGACGCCTTAGCCATACTGCCATGTAGCTTTATATCGAAACGAAGATTTTTCATTTATACAGCTAACTCTGTCGTAGGTACCCATAAGCAGCGTTAAGGTGCAAAATTAGGTTCAATCGAACCATTAAGCAGCTTTAAGTTCAAAATAAATGTAAAGAAGACACACAAGCGGCACTTCAGAACTTTTTTCGAACTTAATTATCTTAAACCTGCACAGAAGTATAACTTGTAACTTTTGGAACTACAAGATCTATTGCCTGAAATTGACACCATAAAGCAGCTTCGAAGTGCCATGTAACTTATTTTGCCGCTTAAAACAGCTTTAAAGGGAACTCAAACGCAAATTTCTACTCATTTTGCTGGTTGGTACCCTACTAGTTTTAATCAAAATTTAATTAAGACCAAGTGTCGTAATCGTTTGTCAATATTTATGTGTTCCACACTCATACAAACAAGGGATTTAATTAAATCTAAAAATTGCTATTGTCAAAATTACGTCACTAAAACTACTTAAAAGAAAACATACATACAAGTGTATGTGTATGTACATTAAGGCGGGTCACCAAAAACGAATATAAAAAGACACCCCCTAAAATGAAAGCTTACTTCGAAAGTATTTCAGCACTATAGAAATTTTTTTTTTTGGTGTCCCAAAAACAGCCAAAATGGTCTTTTAGTTATAACATTTGTATTTTAAGTCCGATCATGAAGTGCATCATATCGTTGGATAGGTCTGAAAGAATACTACATCGTGTCATTTTTTGTCGTTGGTGTTAGACGTCATCTTCAAATAGATATTTTGCAATTTTTATTTTTTTGCTCAAGGAACCCCATAACTTCGATTTTAAATTATTGTTTAAATAAACTTCATAAAAAATCAATATACTTTTGTGAATGAATTAATAGATTTTGTTCACTACAAAAAAAGTTACAAAGGTTAGAAGTTTCAGTACAACTACTGTATGAATTCAGACCTATCCAACGATATGCTGCACTTCATGATCGGACTTAAAATACTAATGTTATAACTAAAAGACCATTTTGGCTGTTTGATTTGGGACACCCAAAAAAAATTAAATTTTTATAGTGCTGAAACAATTTCGATGTAAGCTTTCATTTTAGGGGGTGTCTTTTTATATTAATTTTTTTCTCCCATATGAAGCGACTCACTCTAATATACATATTTAACAGGTTCTGAAAGAAAGCCTTATGATATTTTATTGGTTTATGTGAAAAATATAATAAAATTAAAAAAACATTAGTTTTATTAATAAAGAAAGGAAGTTACTCATAATTCCATCATTTAACATGAAAATACGATACATTCCATAATTTAAGCTTCATACAGTGTTATGTAATTAAAAGTTATTTAATGCAGATTGTAATGAAAATCGTCAAAAAATTCAGTATTTAAAACCATATTTCAGTTTTTTGGTTTCATGGAGGCAACATATAACAACATATAATACAAAAAACACTATTTTGATAACGTATGAGATACGTAAATTCTATATTTCTTTGTTATGTAAAAAGTACCCTAAACAATAAAAAAGTACTATTTGCCTTTATAAAAAAGTTACCCTCGAAAATGATCTCATATCATCACTGATACCTATACAAATAATTTCAAGTTTTTAATATATTTAAAAAAAAAAATATTTTTTTGCAAAAAATTTTTCGCATGAATTTTTTTTGATCAAATTAATACCTATACAAATGATTTTGCTGTACATGAATTTACAAAACTTATTTTAATCAAAGAATTTATTCATATACTTGCAAAAATTTCATTATTAGAAAAAAATTTTGAAAACCGTTCCGGGTGTGACCAACTACTTGTAACGGAAATGAAGAATAAAAATAATTTATTGAATGAAAAAAGTTAACAAATTTATGTAAAACATCAACATCCTTACTTTAGGAAAGTTTCATTCTTATCATAAGCCCATCTTGTTTCTTAGGAAAACTACACTGAGGGAAATATGTGTTAAAACTAAATGAAATTGTGATAATATCAAACGAATTCGTGTTTGAAATAGAGCTTGAAACAATTTCATTAAAGTTAAACGCAAATGTTTTTAAAGTTTAATTTAAAACAAAAGTTTTTGTTTTTAAAACATTGTTTTTAAATGTTAAAACAAATTTAAAACAAAAGTTTTAATATATAATACAAAAGTTTAGAGCTTGATGTCTTCGATGCCAATTTTTCAGTTTTTCTGCGTTTTCGACGTGAGATTCGTATTCAGCGACCCCTGGGACCCTCCGAATACCGAATTTCAACTCCACTCGATGTAGTTTGACTTCTAAATATTTAAATAATTAATTAATGATTATTTTATCGTTTATGTTCGTTATTTACAAAATCAAAATTTCAAAAACTGTCATATTTTTCAGATAGTTATTTTTTTGTTATTTCGAAGACATAAGAAAAATTATAAAAAAAGGAATGAGTTGATAGTTGAAATTTAAATACGTTTGTTTTAAATTTTGGTTTGTAGAAACGCAATGCTTTAAATTTCTATTTTAAAATTTTTTGTTTAATTTTAAAGTATGTTTTTTTTCTCAGTGTATAGCCTTTTTTGGGACGGGTGTGACACAGAGAATACACTCAGTTTAAATATTTTGTACTTTGAAAACGCAGTAACCAATCATTATTACAACCTATTCTAACACAACAGCAGCAGGACTAACTTAAGATTCCACTTCAATTCGAAAACCAAAAATTATTTCAAATACACGCATTTTAGAATTCATGTTTCCGTTCCTCATTTCTGTGGAATGAGCCAGCTATCGTTTTTTATGCATATTGATTCGAATTAAACTTCACATCAAACTGATTAGAGTACTGGGATTTAAACATATCTGTTTTTTTATACAGTGAAAGCTCCCATAGACGGATTCTCTTATATGCGGATATTTCCCATAAACGGACACATTCTTGGGAACAAGCAATTTTTGATTTTTTTTCCATAGAAAATGCTCTCCCATACACGGTCTTTCCTATAAACGGTCACGGACATACAAACATTTATGAAAAAATCGCCATTTTGTTTTTTGTTTAATCACAAAAATAAGTGCTTTTCTTTTGATTTTGGTATTTTTGACAGTTCAACGTGTTTTTTTTTTTCTCTTTTTACGAATTTATGGGTAGATCATTGAAATTTTTTTAAGAACAATACAGTTTAATGTTTGTGGTGACCGTGGCATGCAGCTTAAGATTGTGGCTAAGAGAGCATCTAAGCCCAAACCTCAGATGCAGATGCCATCTCAAATGATCGAATTCATTTGATTATGCATAAAGAATTGCATGCGGCAAAGTAAAAATAATTTTAAAATTGTAACTCTTGTTTTTCATTGTTACTACTTACATGTGGCCATGACAACCCGTTGTCGGGTTATGTCCGATTTTATCAGCTCTCGCCAGGTGTCTCTGTTTCGCACGCGCCGTCTCTAATCTCTTTCACTAAGTGCGGTAAGGGCTTCCTCGGCCTGGTCAATGCATCGGAGGCATGGTCTTCCTCTTCGTCGTCGACCCTCGGCTTTCGCTTTAAAGACCTTTTTCGCTGGAGCTTCTTCATCCATACGAAACACATGATCCACCCAACATATTCGCTGAATTGTTTTAAGCTGGACTAAGTCAATGTCGCTCGTACAGTTCGTGTTTCATTCGAATGCGATAGTCTTCGCCAACTCGCACAGGACCGAAGATTTTGCGAAGAACTTTCCTCTCGAACACCCCAAGAGCGGCTGCAGCTGGTTTGAGATACCACCCATGCCTCAGCGCCATAGAGATGAACAGGTACGAGAGCGTCTTGTAGAGTGTTTTTTTTTTGTCAATCGAGAGAGGGCTCTGGAACCTAGTTGCTTACTTAGCACGTAGTAGCACCTATTAGCAATTGTTATTCTTAGCTTTATCTCCAGGCTGACATTGTTGTTGCTACCTACGGCGCACAGTACTTTGACCAGTAGGAAAAAATCAAAAATTTTTATGTTACATAACCTGACGAAATGTATATCATAATTCAGATAACACTTTCACTAAGAAGAATCCAAAATATCAATGCAAAATATTTAGTTTAGTGTGAACTACAGCTCATTAAATTCAACGCTTTTTATGATTTTTTATTGTTGCGAACTTTTCGATTTTGCGGGGCATCGTAAGAAAAAATGCTGTTACCATATTTCTTACACTTTTGCTTAATTTTTTTTTTTTTGTATTTTTGAAAAAGAAATGAACTTAAACAAGTTTTATTTATATTTTCAAGAAAATGTAAGAATATAATAAAAAATTAAATTAAAATTATCAAAAAATTTTTGAAATGTATCGAAAAAGTTGCTGTTTTCAGCAGTCAATTAAAAAAAATTTCCACGAGTGTCAGCTTTAATTTTGATATATGTCATTTTATGTTTATTTATCTTTCAGGAACATAAAATATTTTGTCCAACTTTGAACCATTTTTGGAGTTATCGCGTTTTTAAAAATGGTCTAAAAGTAATTTTTTGCAAATATTAGCTAAACGTTGTTAGTGTGATATAAAAAAAATAAACAAACATATTCTTTGTACTCTACGCCTAACAGAAGGGCATATCAGTTTATAAAAGTTAAGCTCTTGCGGAGAATAACAAAACTGTAATTTTTTACAGAAATTTAAGAAATTTTTTCATAAAATGTTACTCAAATATAAACTTTAAGAAAGTTTGAGTAATCGAATTGAATATTAATAACTATATTCAATATTACTTAAAATTAATTCATAAATTGTTAAATGTAGCATTCATAAATTGTTAATGTATTCTTTCAAAACTACCCTAATTTTACCGTATTTTTTTTAACGAAAACTGAGAACTTGCAAAAAAGCTGAAAAAGTTTAATTCTGGTTGCACGTGCATTGAGAAAAAACATAATATATTATTTTTTTATCAGAAATGTTAATAATTTCAACTAATAAAGATTTATTTAATTCCTGGAGTTTTGCTGGTTCAAGAGATAAATTTTTGATTTTAAAAAGTTTTGTTACAGACAAAATTGGTGAAAGACTGTTTAATGAAGCAACAATAGAAAACATTTGGATTTTTCAGGTTAAATAAGAAAGCAAAGTGCAAGGAGTGCCACTACAATACAAAATTGTTTATAAATAAGTATGAAAACTAGTTAAGTGTCCAAGCTTTTATTATTCATGTTCCAGATGATGTAAGTAACAATAAAGTTAGTTTTTATACAGTATAAATAAAATGTCACTTCTTAGCAACCTAGCAGGGGGTTATTTTAACTTCAGCCAAGTCGAAGATATATCTCACTAGTTTTTATTAAGATTTATTTTCTCCTATTTACTTGATTAAAAAAAATAACAATACAAGTAATATTTTTTTGTTTTTGCAAAACATATTTTTGTACATGTAGAGTAGCATTTTTGTCCAAAGAGTGGATAGGAAACTACATGCATATCTTTTATTCAAAAAAATATATTGCCAAAGGGTTTTATGTATTAAAAAGTTAAAGCCTTAATCCTTTAAAATTAATTTATTACATTAAAATTTTTTTTGGCTGTTTTTTGCCAGTTCTAAAAACTTGAATATTAAATTTAATATAAGAACATTTTTTATATATTTTTTATTTAATTTAATATAGGAACAACAAAAACCTAATTTTTGGCTCAAATACTTGATTTACTTAAAATCTGATTCAATATTTGAAATCAGCAACCAAAAATTCATAAACATGCAAAATTTCATAAGAATCAAACGACTCCTTGTATTTTTTCCTCACTTTTGTATGGGCTCAAAGTACTGTGCGGCGGTGCCAAGGTATGTAAACTCCTTGACAACTTCAAAGTTATATTTGCGTGCTGTTACATGAGGGCCTAGACGCCGCACTTCCCTATTTGCAGACAGCATATACTTTGTTTTGCCCTCGTTCATCGTCAAACCCACTTTGGCTGATTCCTTTTCGATAGCGGTCAAAGCAGCGGTGGCCTCTCTCTTGGTTCTGCCGATGATATCGATATCATCAGCATACGCAAGGAGCTGGACACCTTTGTCCTCCACATGACAGTCCAGCCCACTTCCACTGAGATATAGGTAATGATAAGATATATATGGACATTATTAAGTTTTTTTTTGTGCCAGACATGAATCACTCATTTTATTTCCAATGTTTTATAAAGGAACTCCTTTTATCGTTGCCTCTACGACCACTACCAAACCAGACTTTAAAGTATCCTTTTCTGAAATCCTGGAGCCACCACTGGTTAGCTAAAATTGTTTTTAATTGCATTATTTTCCATTACTTTTTTAAATATAACTGAAGGTTATGAAAAAAACCTGCTGGAATTTCAATTTTTATTTTCAAACTTAAGTATTTTTCAATTCATAATAAGTTCAACACATGAAAATTAATGTTTGCTACAGATTATTTACTGTATAACTGCGATATAAATTTGTAGTGAGTTTTTTTTTTATTTATATGTACTGAAATGTTATATTAAGCTTTGAGGTTAGGTTCTACAAATGAAAAAAAATGTTAAGAGCTTTAACTTTAAAGTCGATGACAAAGTAGTACTAAATATTTTGTTTCTTCTGAAAACAGCATTCCTTTCATGAAAGTAACTCTTTTTCAAATCCGTTTTTTTGCTTTTTTTTAGCGAAACAAAATGAAAATTGCATACAAAGCATTTTTTTTTAAACTTTTCTGCCTTTTATGTGAGCTATTTCATAAATTACGGTATCTCAATCGCAAAAATTGTAACACTGTTCGAAAATTATTAAATAATTAACTAATAAACTGATTAAATAACTGTCTGAATGATGGATTAATTTATTAAATTTTCACAGTGAGTACTTGAGATTTATTTTATGATGATGATGTTGATTGAAAGCTTAATAAATATTGAAGCCTACTTCAAGTCTTGATACTGTGTAAAATTATAACTGAAGGTTAAGTAGTTGAAAAATTGCAGAGGATATGGATTTATATTGAAATTGAAGTGGAATTAAAGTAATAAAATGAATGGTTTGCACTTCACAAATTATATGTTAATTAACTTAACACCTTTAAATTAAGTTATAATTTACATAAATGTATAGAACATATTATATTAAATCATTCCTAAACCCTTAAATTTATTTTGCTTCAAGTTCATTCAATTTTTAATGCAATTATTTAAAAGTTATTTTTATAGTTATCAATTCAATAAAAATTAAATTTCAAACTTACAAAAAAACTGTCACAACAGCTTTTTCACATTTACCCAGAATCCACACCAGTCAATATTGAAAATAAAGCTATTTCAATCTAACTACAGACATAGAAAATATATTTAAGTTCCCTTTGCTAGGAAACTAACGGTAAATAAAACTGTATTGTACTTCCTTAACATTCATTCCCATTGATATCGTCTCTCAATAACTATCCACATCCGGTCAATCTGTACAATCTGAGCTCTTGAATGCATTGAATTCTTCTCTTAGTTTTTTTTTTTTCTTGAATTGAACTTCAACATTTCATTCAATATGACTATTCATGCCATCAATACAATCTTACTCAGTCATTCATTCATGCCGACAATAATATCACGTAGCTCAACTATTCAAAGTTGTAGAAAATATTTTATGATTTTCTGCGATTTTTTTATTTGTTTTTTTTTTTTTCTATATCCTAAAAGCTCATAAAACTTGTTCATGGAAATGCAAGCGGAACTGTTGTGCTGCATGAGCAGGTTGCTGTACATGTTTAAGTAAATTTATCGCAAAACCAACACAAGTACATTAGAGAGTATAAATCATGGAAGGGGGGGGGAAAAAAAAAACTGCATTCATGCGTAGTTTTAAGGCAGCTTTTATGATGTTGCCAGAGGTTCACACTAACAAGTGTGCATTACATTTACAAACAAACTCACGCACATACAATGTGTGTACATTATTTTTCTTTCGATATTTCAAATCTATACAGTAACATATTTCAATAAAATTCTATAAAATTCTAGCAACAACCAAAAAGCAACAAGCGGCAAGTTACACATCATCAAAAGTTACAGCCATCTCACCTTGGTATTGTGCTCATTTCACTATCACTTCCTGGCTGCACCAAGTGGTTGTGTTTCTATAAATACTATTTTATTTTTGCACAACAAATACATAGCTTTTTTGCTATGTATATGTTATTATGTGTAGTTATTAAAATATTCTAATATCTAAATATTATCAAACTTCTCTCTTATCATCATTATATGCGGAAGTAGTGTTTAAAATATTTTTTAATTATTAAAATAATTCATTAAAAATTTATGATGATTTCAATGAGTGAACTCGAAGGAATTCGAAAGAAGAACCCAGTGAACTTTTTGAAATGAGTTTAACAATTGGAAAATCATATGAATTTGCAGCATTTTTTTCATATCAGCATAAATTCGTATATATAAAACTATACAAAAATTTATTAAATTTATTTAACAATTTTAATATTAAATTGCAGATCTCTTTTTTTAAAGTTCACACTATTTCAATCAAATTTAATAGGTTTGCAGCAGTTTTTTGCCGATCTTTTTTGCAAAACATTTGAATTGTGTGCCAATTAATGTCGCTCATACGTCATGTTGATCCGAAGAATTTTTTCTACAAAACTATGCTGCATTTCGCACTGCAAATAATTTAATTTATAAAAATGATATTCATCAAGCAACTGCATAAAAAAGGTGAACAATTTCATACACACGCCCATATGCAAACACCAGCTCACTTGTTGTAAATGACATCATCTAATGAAATGCAAACATTTGTTTTGAAAACACTTACAAGCATCAGCTACTAACATACTATATATATATATATATATATACAACACGCGCCAGCATAAAACTAGTAGAGTTCACTTTATTTGGCAACTGCAGAGGTTTTTCTGCCCATACCCTACTCCTTCTCCTCCTCCTGCTCCTCACCCAGCCGCTTACAAATTTTTCAACTGCATCACTACACATCATAATTATTTTAATCAAATATGCATGAGCATAAAATAAATTTATAGCTCGAACAGCAGCAGCATGCTTGCGTGTTGATTGAATTGCTTTTAAATTAAATTGTTTTTGTTAGTGTTTTAAGTGTTTTTGTTTTGTTGTTTTATTGTTTTATTGTTTTTGTGTTTGTTTTTTACTCTTGTCCAAAACTTGCCGTTGGCAAAATAATTGAGTTTTGGCAGCAAACAATCCAACAATTAGAGGTCATTTGTAGGTGATTGTATTTAGCTATAATTAATTTCTTTTTTTATTTATGACTTTATATAAATTGTTGCTTTTATTTGGGCACAAAATTTATGTTATGCATAATACATTTTTAATAGTTTTTTAATGTATTGAAATGTCACTGATTGCTTACGAAATTTTTCTGGTTTAAGGTCCTTCGGTATTAAGTGAACTAGGCTTTTCTGCATATAAAAGTTTGAGCTTTAGTAAATATAACAAAATTTGAAATTGAAGTTAATTTTAAGTCCTAAAGAAATAATGCATTTTCATCAAACCAGACATTATCTACGCAGTCAACACTTTTAGAAATTTCCACTTGAAATATTTTTTTAAGGAATTTTTTTATAGCTTGGAAATATTACTCGAGATATACTTACATATATGTACGACGTAAGGTCAATGATATGAGCATAGCTAAAGAATTCATTTTTAGCTTCACGACAAAAATACGGAAATATTATTATGACGTCATCAGGTTTCTAAGGTAGCAGTTTTAGCAATAAAAAATCAATATCGTTTCATGGAACTACAACGAAGTTATTTCCAAATAGTCGGTTTAGTCAGAAAGCATGAATAAGCAGTGCTCTGTTATAATGGACACCATAATAGATAAGTCTAAACCAAGGGTCTCCAAACTACGGCCCGCGGGCCAAAACCGGCCCGCGATTATCACCAATCCTGCCCGTGAAAGCTTTTCTGATATGCCCAGCATCTGGCCTACCTTTTAATTTATTGTAATAAATCAAATCAAACACATAAATCACATAAAATAATAATGAGATGTTTTTAAAACAACCACAAATATTATTATCCATATAATTTTGTAATAAAAATTACGTTAAAGTTGATGAAGTTTATACAGCTGTGACTTTCCAATTTACTTGAATCTGTGAACAAATTTTGTCTATTTCATTTTGGAAAGTTTTTTTAAAAAAGAAAGTAAGCAAAGCAGCAGATTTATACATCTGATCAAATTGTGTGAATTTAAGATGCTTATAAAATATCACCAATATTGATATTTTTTAAAAAACATTGTTAATTAACAAATCCATAATTTCCATTCGAAGTCCTGAAACAAAGATTTCTATACCAGTGATAAACTTATTTCGGAATATCTTGATGTTATTTGTAACTGCTAGTATTTTTAAAGCACCGAGAGCTTCAATTGCGAAATCAACAAATATGGATTCGAAGTTTGCAGAATAATAGTTTTACATGTATTTTACCTCTTTCAAAATTCGGAGTTATTAAGGTTTTATTATTTTGATGACTTCACTTTTTATGAGGATAGGCGTAACATTCATTCAAGTTTTCCAAAATTCAAAGTCGGAGTACGTTTAAAATATCAAAACTAATGTATGACATGAATTATTATCAACAATATCAAGTAATTGTTGTAATATATATTGTTGTGAAAATTTTGATGACGTCACTTTTTATGGGAAGTAGATGTGATTTTTATTTAAATTTTCAATATTTCAAACGAAGTGTGGGCATTTTAAATGAAACCTTATAAGTCAATGTTAAGTTGTTATTTATAAAGTAACTTTGGATATGATGGGTTTCATTAGATTTAACCCATTTTCGAACTTGATCATGATATTTTAAAAAAATACCGACTTGAATACCGAATTTCGTGTCAATAGATCTTTTCTTAACTATACCTACCATGCGTCCTTATAAAAATGGTATATAAATTTGACAGATGTCGTGATGTTGTTGGTCGTCGTCCATGTGTACGAGCTATGATATGGCCAAAATGATTTACAAAAGTAGTAGGACTCGCACTACGGATTAATACGACGCCATACAGACTAATTTTTGAAATGTAAATATGCTTGGTTTTCAATATTCGATGTATTTATATCAATTTTCAAAATTATAATGGTATGTTAATCTGATGACCTAGCTAGATCTTGGCCCTTGGGGCTTTATGGAATATTCAATCCGGCCCTTAAGCTTAAAAGTTTGGAGACCCCTGGTCTAAACGATCCACAAAGAGTAGCGTCTGAAAGAGCATCTGAGATCGGAAGCAGCTTGAGAGTAGCTAGCGGCATGTCTATTAAGTTCTGAACCATTACCGTCACCAAAGTACCGTTTCTAGCGAGCTCGTCTGCCTTTCCATTTCCCTTGACACCTTCATACCCAGGTGCCCAAATAAGGTTGGGTAATTCGATCGACCGCCAGAAAATATAAAACTTCTGGCTTTGAGACTAGGTTTTTTGATAACTATGAACCTTCATTGTAACTACATGATGACCACTTGAAAAATGATGCAATGATCAGGCAGCCAGCAGGCAAAGAATACCCCTGGCTTCTTTGAGTAGAGCCCGTACCCGACATTGTCATCATGGTGATGACCTTAGTAAGGGTTCTGGTTCTATAACAAAAACCCAAAGCCCAAAAACAAAACACTAAAAACCCAAACCCCAAAACTCAAAACTCAAAACTCTAACCTAAGACCCAAGACCCAAAAACCCTACACAAAAAACTCAAAACCCAAAACACAAAACCCAAAACTCAAAACCCAAAAACCCAAAACATAAAACTCAAAACACAAGCCCAAAACTCAAACACTGAAACCCAAAACGAAAAATCATATAACCCAAAATTCAAAACAAAAAACCCAAAACCCAAAAACAAAGCATCCAAACCCTAAAATTCGAAGTCAAAACTCTAATCAAAACTCAAGACCCAAAAACTCTACACAAAAAACCCAAAACTCAAGAACCCAAAACCAAAAATCACAAGCCCAAATCCAAAATTCAAATCCAAAACACAAAACACTAAACCCAAAACCCAAAACTGAAAAACCCAAAACAGAAAACCCAAAACTCAAAACCCAAACCCAAAACTCAAAAACGAAAACCCTACACCCAAAACCCAAGACCCAAAACCCAAGACCAAAAACCTAAAACCATAAACCCAAAACCCAAGTCCTAAAACCCCAAACCCATAACCCAAAACCCAAAAACCAAAAACTAAAAACCAGAAATCAATAACTTCAGTTTACATATTCGTTAGCTATGGTACCCATTTGAGACAAAGGTAAAAAATTGTTACCACAGACCCTTCTTCCGCCCACAATTTTATAAAATCGCTACATGTTAGGCGATTTGTGCGTATTTGACTAAAATTTGGTAATTTAGTTCGCATGTTTACTGTCGGCAACTATTCTAAAGATGGGCGTGGTCGAATTATAAACTCGCCTATATTAATTCAGAGTTCATTAAATTTTACTACTAGGCCAACTGATTGAGTTATTATCTAGGTATAAGATTTTTTCGAGTACGAGATTCTTTAGAAATATTTTTTTTAAGAATTATTAACTAAAACTTAGAAAGTTTTGTTGCACAACAAAACAATTTAATATTGCCAGATACAATGCTTCTTTATTTTGAAGCTTCAAAAAATAAAATATGCCAATTTCAACCCAAGAAACTCCATTTTGGCAATTCCGCTCAAGAACATTCAGCAAGAAAGTAAAATTAAATTAAAGAGAGTGCTGCAAGTTATTGTTACTCTCTCATTATATGTGAAAAAGAAAGAACGCATAAGCTTGATATAAAAAAAACAACTTGAAAAACATGCTTCATGTTAAGCCGTTTCTCAAGCCTTGAGATCCATCTCAATGTACGAGATCGAACTATCGAGCTAGCTCTTTTTTATGCATAAAACTTCAAGTACCTTCTCAAAAAATCGAGTTAGAAGCAATGCATGAACACTTTTATGCATGATTGTCATTCGGTCATTTTATAGGGTCATTTATTAGGTCATCTGGTAGGTAGTGTAAGGGGTGGTATAACGTGTCCAACTCTTACATCTGAAGTCGCCTTACTTAACGTACTCGGCTGCAAGTAAGGCGACTTCTTCCGAATATAATAGAAGATGTAATTTTAACTTGACCAGCAGTTGGTGAAACAGGCCTTAAACCAAGGATTTCTATGATACTTTCGGACTTGTCTCTCCAATTTAAGCATGTGAATTTCCCAATAAGAGTTATTGGAGTTGATCTTTAAATCAATTTTTTTTTTCACACGGGCAGTTGATGTTCTTTAGCAATTTACGCAGAAAAAGCAGTTGGTATTTGCTAGTTAGTTTCTATTTTGTTTTTAACTCATTTGCCAAAGAAAAAAGTTTTGTTTTTGAGTGATATTTGAATGCGGCGAATGATTCAAAAATTATTTATTTACGAATGCTGAAAACGTAATTTTCTACTCGAAAAGTTCTATAAATTAATTATAAAAGAATACTTATAGTACAAAAAATCTTGTGTATGAAAAATTTGACAAGGACGAAGGCGGTATGAAAACATGAAAATTCCATTTCACATCATTTTGCAAAAGATATAAGAACATATCTGAGACGACACAGTGAAGTGCTGAAATCTTTGCTCCACTTCGGTGTTTCCATTCACTAAACTTGTGTTTTGAAGGCTGTCTGCGTATATTATAATGCAGTAACATAAATTTAATCTTTTTTTTTCTTTCGCGAAGTTTTTGCGTCGACATAAAAGACAAAAGCAACTTCTTAGAATCAATGGAGTAAAGTGCGCCTTTATGAGTTACTAACAGTTTGTATGTATGTGTGTGTGTGTGTGTGTGTTTGTATGTTACTAAACGAAAACACAAATACTCACGCTTTACACATTAACACACTTAAGCGAACTCCCACTCACATATATGCACACATATTCACAAACACTCCACGCAAAGTGCTTTTCGCCAAAGTTTCGCTTCGCTCATTTAAGCGGATTTGCTTTAAGACTTGAGTTGTTGACAACGCATATTTGTTGCAACTTTTGCTGCCTTGTAGCAGGCTTCACTTGCATTATGCTGAATTCTCTCTCTCTCTAAGTTTAAGTTAAGAATCTTAACTTTCGGGCTAAAAACTTTTGTATGCTGATAACTTAATGATAATAAGTGCAAAATTTTGCTAACATTTTGAGATTTTTGAAATGTGCTGAAATGCTCGTTAAAATTTAATAAAAATTATTAAAAACTATTTGCAACATGAAATGAAATTGTTTGCATGTTGAAATTTCATTAAAAACAAACGAGAATTTTTGATCCTTGAACATTAAGTGCTGCCATATGAGAGCATAATGAAATTAAAAATGGGGAAAAAAAACACATAAATACTTCAAGATACCAGTTCAGTTGGCAAGCGAAGTACGCATCTCTTCTTTTAACGAGGGTTTTTGTTTATAATAAAAGTAGTTTAGACAAAAAACAAAAATTTAATTTGAATTCATATGAAATTTAAATTCACATTACATTCAAGTTTATGCTCAAATTCATATGAAATTCAAATTCAAATTCACTTTCATACTGAAATTAAAATTCAAAACATTTCAAATTAATATCCAATTCCAAAAACCCAAATTCAATTTATGTTCACATTCAAATTCAAATTCTCTTGCAAATTAAAATTAAAATTCACAGTCAAATTCAAATGCAAAATAACACTAAAAATCCACATTCAGTCTGAAATTAATATTACACAAATAATCAAATAAATATCACATCAAATTCACATCAAATTCATATTGATATTAACTTTAAATTCACATAAATTTCAATTTATATTTTATTTTTAAATTATTGAATTCAAATTCAAATTCAAATTCAAATTCAAATTCAAATTCAAATTCAAATTCAAATTCAAATTCAAATTCAAATTCAAATTCAAATTCAAATTCAAATTCAAATTCACATTCAAATTCAAATTCAAATTCAAATTCAAATTCAAATTCAAATTCAAATTCAAATTCAAATTCAAATTGAAATTGAAATTCAAATTCAAATTCAAATTCAAATTCAAATTCAAATTCAAATTCAAATTCAAATTCAAATTCAAATTCAAATTCAAATTCAAATTCAAATTCAAATTCAAATTCAAATTCAAATTCAAATTCAAATTCAAATTCAAATCCAAATTCAAATTCAAATTCAAATTCAAATTCAAATTCAAATTCAAATTCAAATTCAAATTCAAATTCAAATTCAAATTCAAATTCAAATTCAAATTCAAATTCAAATTCAAATTCAAATTCAAATTGAAATTGAAATTGAAATTGAAATTGAAATTGAAATTGAAATTGAAATTGAAATTGAAATTGAAATTGAAATTGAAATTGAAATTGAAATTGAAATTGAAATTGAAATTGAAATTGAAATTGAAATTGAAATTGAAATTGAAATTGAAATTGAAATTGAAATTGAAATTGAAATTGAAATTGAAATTGAAATTGAAATTGAAATTGAATTTGAAATTGAAATTGAAATTGACATTGAAATTGACATTGAAATTACCATGAAAATTGACATTGAATTTGACATTGAAATTGAAATTGAAATTGAAATTGAAATTGAAATTGAAATTGAAATTGAAAGTGAAATTGAAATTGAAGTGTAAATTGAAATTGAAATTGAAATTGACATTGAAATTACCATGAAAATTGACATTGAAATTGACATTGAAATTGAAATTGAAATTGAAAGTGAAATTGAAATTGAAATTCAAATTCAATTCAAATTGAAATTGAAATTGCAATTGAATGAAAATAAAATTTATTCAAAATTCATTCACTTGTTCACCGTATTTAATAGAATTTTTAAGTGAATAAGTACTTTTTATGCACAAAAGCTTTTCTCTTAGCTGTAGTTTTAAGCATACATTTAAAAGTTTTGTTGATAAAACAAAAAAAAATTATTAATCGTTAACATTCAGTGAAATGTAAGTAGGTCAAGGTGTTGGTTGAAACGCTTCATTGAAGCAGCTGAGTGGGCTCGGTTTCGCTAAATCAACTCAAAAACTCATTGAAATCTCAACAAAGCATTTACAAAAAACAAATGAGCTGCACTTGTTTGCTTCAGTAGTGCAAATAGTGTTGCCACATTGTTGGATTTTGAACTAATTTCTTAACATCATGCAGTTGTATACCATTGATTTCTTGTTGAATAGTTTTCTAGTTAATCTCTGCACAAATCGCTGTTAAACTCTACTATTGCGTAGAAATGCTGCTAATTTGTTGGTTGTTCTTTTTGTTGCTGCGAGCAATGCTTTTTGTTTTGCTGCTGCTTCTACGTCTTAACTTACATATACGTTTTAAGCATGCTTAGAATGCACGTTGTGGTTTTATTTGTAAAATGTTTCGCTTACTTTTTTCAATCACGTTCAATTTACAACAGAGTGAAAACGTTTCAACTACGTGACTTACAAATTATTTGAAATGCATTTTTTGACTGCCAGTTGCTGCGCAGAGATTGTTCTTTTCTTTTTGTTTTTGTCAGCAACATCTGTCACACATGCACACACAATCAGTCATACATTTCGTACATACTTAACTTAGCTGCTGCATAGCTGTTTATATGTTGCACGTACGTCTGCCAGGCGTTTATGTGCAACGCTTTTTATGCTCGTGTGAATGTGTGTTAGATTGTGTGAAGTGTATATTTGTGTTTGTGTGTGAGTTTTTTGTTTTTAAGTTGTTGTGAATTGAGTTGCAATGATTCAGCATCAGCATCAGCACCCAGCAGCAGCAGCAATAAAATCCAAGGCGCACTTAACTCACTTAACTGTCTTCAAAATGTCGTTGTCTACTTTTAGGTGCTCGTACGTTATATCATTTTATTTGAATTCTGCAGACGTTGTCGTGCAAAATGTTGTCATAAATTAGGTTTGTAAGGATGTGCATTAAGCTGAAGCTTTGCCATTTTAAAGAAGATATATTTAAGGGGGGACATGACATTGGCCGTTTTTTTTAAATCGATTTTTTTTATAATTTTGTATTTTAGTAAATATTCTTAAGATTTTAAGATCTTACGGGTTCAAAAGTCACAAGCGGATTAGTGAGAGCGCATTTTTCTTTTAAAACCTTTTTTTTCTAAGTTCACAAACTTTAAACGCGTTTATCTCTAAACGCGTTTATCTTAATTAACTAGCAGGTTAATTTTTTGACGAATTTTTTTTTTGTATTTTTTAAACTTGATTCGCTATTGTATGACACGGGCTTTTTTTAAAAAAATTTTTCGATTTGTTATGAATTTTTTAAGTCAATATTTTTTTCGAAAAAACACACTTTCAAATTTGGAATATCACCAAAAATTGAAAAAAAAATTTTTAAAAAAGCTCCTGTCATATGATAACCAATTTTGTTAAGATTTAAAAGTATGCAAACAAAATTTATTTGATTTTTATCAGTAATGACACATTGATGACGACTGAAACAAAACAACATTTGAGGTGAATGAAAAATGTCATATTGTCGGCTACTAAATTATTTTGAATACGACCCGTCGTATGACGGGTCGTCTATATATTTTGGCTACACTTAGTAGATGGCTTTCCTACTCTGAAGTAAACATAGTTTCAGAAACAATTAGATGATTCTTCTTATTAATTATGTGTCCTACATATTGATAGCTGAAAGTCCTTTTAAATAGTTAGGGGTTGTACTTATTTATTCTCACAGTTAACCTACCTGATACAACTACAGTGCATTAACACATGGAAATTTAAAGCACACCTAAACAAATTAAAAAAAAATTGGCCATTTCAGCCCTTGAAAGGACTTTGACCGAGCTTCTTAGGATCGATTGTGTTGTGTGTGTTATTAAATTTTTGCACACAATTAACCGAGAACTGGACCTACATGTTTTATGCCAACTCCGAACGGTTCATGTTCTCAAGAAGCTTTACATGGCATTATTTACTCTCTGAGGTTTGCCATTGTCTGCAGAGAGGTGGTGACCGATCAGAAAAATTTTTTATTGAAAAAACTTTTCGCCACGGCTGTGGATCGAACCCGGGCTCCGAGCACGCTAAACCACACACTTAACCTGCATGCCACGGTCACACCTAAACAAATTAGTTGACTGAAAATCATCAGATTACTTGAGCTGGATTTTGTACAATTAAAGACAAAAGTGATGACCGTGGCATGCAGATTAAGTCTGTGGCTTAGCATGCTCGAAGCCCGGGTTCGATCCCCAGCCGCGGCGAAAAGTTTTTTCAATAAAAAAAAATTTTTCTGATCGGTCACCACCTCTCTGCAGACAATGGCAAACCTCAGAAAGTTAATAATGCCAAGTAAAGCTTCTTGAGAACATGAACTTTAGCCGTTCGGAGTCGGCATAAAACATGTAGGTCCAGTTTTCGGTCAATTGTGTGCAAACATTTAATAACACACACAACACAGTTGATCATTAGAAGCTCGGTCAAAGTCCTTTCTAGGGCTGAAATGGCCAATTTGTTTTGTTTTTTTTTTTTTTAAAGGCAATAGCTTACTCTTTTTTTTCTGTGTGCTTGCTTTCTGCATCTATTCATTACATTCGTGTATTCGGTGTATGAAGCGCTTCACATATGCTTCACATTGCTTATGGAAATGCCCATTTTTTTCTATTCAATGCAATATTTATTTCTGTGTTATTTTCCCAAATTTTACTGGTAGACCTACTTTCGTTTAGCTAATAGGCCTTTTGGCAGTGGCGTAACGTCAAAAGTGCAAGACGGTGCAGAGCATCGGGACACTTGAACAATAGGGAGCCCTTCGCTGACACTACAAATAGCAAATGGTAACAAATCTGATTTAATACAAAATGTAATAACTTTAAAAAAAAATACTGTGAAATAGTAGCCCAAAATTTTACTCAACAATTCATCAGTATTTTACAAGCTGATGAATTGGACACCGTTAATCAATTGTGTCAAAAAATCATTACAAATTTTGCAGCCATTGAATGTAACATTTCAGAATTTTAATTCATTTTTTTTCAGTTAATTTTTTTTTTTTCTCCATACAAAATCGATCCGGCTTAATGTGCAATCTGAAGGAATAAAATATGACTTACTTAGCAGATTATGTATCAACCAGAATTGATTTGAAATAAACATTTGGGGTTTTCACTCATTTCATAAAACGTGTGATTGCTTTTCATGTGACTCACTTTGATTGAATACTATTTTGCTTGGTACTAAAATAATTTGGAGGGGGGGCGTTTAAGTCCCGGGGACTTAAACCCTACTTTTATAAAACATAAAATTTAAAAATTAATTAAGGCCCGCAACATAAGCTCTTTGTGATTAATTAATTTATTTTACATGCTGCTATCTCTTTAAATTACTTTAGAAATTGTGACCGCTTTACTTTAAGTTCTATAAAAAATATTTCAAACTGTCACTTAAAGTTGTTGCTTGCAAGCTCAGCTTACATATTTGATTAATGTGTCCATCTCTTCTCACACAAAAACACACACACATACACACATCCACACACATACACGAACGTATGTTTTATCGGTATCACTTCACTAGCACAATTAAGTAGTTTATTGTTTCCAAAAATATTGCAATTACTCAAAACGTCATAAAATTCTTAAGATGTCTAAGAAAAATGACAGGCTCTGCTTTTGTGTTTTATGGCTTTTGTTGTTGTTGTTGTTGTTTTTGTTGTTGATGTTGTTGTAAAATCTCATTACTCAAATAGTCTCTCAAATAAACCAACCCGTAGAACATAACTGAAATTAGGTCAAACCAAGTAACTCACACCAAACTATGAGTATTCAACCAAAGAACCAACCCACACCCACACTCATCCACAATATGTTACACTCTGTCGGTCTTAAATAATCCTTTGGCATTGCGCTTACTTTTGTCCTTTGGCAATCAAATAATGAATTGCTGCTGCCTTGGCTTGTGCCATCTGGCGGCAACAATAATAACAAAAATGTACATGAACAGATTTTACTTACTTTTATTTGCGTTTGAGTTTTATGAGGTACTTTTTTTGTGGACAACCCTGATTTAGGCTTATAGCTAAAGGAAGCGCATGTTTTATGATGAACCCTTTTTTTTGTGTTTTTTTGCCCACAACATGTTTATTTGAAATTGTCGTTGGGGTTTCTAGTTCATTTAATATTTTCTCAGCCATGTCGTGTTGTTTTTTTTTTTTTGTGCTTATTTGAAAAACAAACCATCAGCTGTTTTAATATTGCTTACATAAAGGGTGTACAACAGATTCGAATACAATAGCTCTGGCATAAATTTGTAGCTTGAGTCTTGTTTACTGCTGCTATTCACAGAATTATTTAAAAACAATTTTTATGTTTCAAAAATAATCAACTTTATTAACCGATATGAAGCTTGGGCAGAACTGCAGAACACAAAAAAATTGTATGCTTAAAGACTACACTTAATCAAAAAAGTACACAATAACTATGAATATTTACATGAGTAACATGAATCGTATTCATGAATTTTGTTACACAAAGTTATTACATGAGTCACATAAACTATTCATGATATCAATGTACAAAATACACAAAAGAAAACAGAAGAGCATGGTTATTTCATAAGCCTAGTGTTCAAAAAATGTGTGTAGAAGATACATGAAGCGATGCAAAATTTCGTAAATGACATAAAAAATACGAAAGGAACATGAACCATTCATAATTGTACAAAAAACACAAAAGAAAGAATAAAAAGAGAACATGAATATTTCCTAAGCCTAGTGTTTAAATTTCATAAAGTGTGTGTACAAAATACATGCACCAATAAATAATTTCATAAATAACATGAAAAAAATACAAGGGGAACATGAATCATTCATAATTTTGGTGAATAAAATTCATAAAATTCATGTACAAACAAGAGGAGAACAAGAACAAAAAAAAAAAAAACAAATTGGCCATTTCAGCCCTTGAAAGGACTTTGACCGAGCTTCTTATGATCAATTGTGTTGTGTGTGTTATTAAATGTTTGCACACAATTGACCGAGAACTGGACCTACATGTTTTATGCCGACTCCGAACGGCTCATGTTCTCAGGAAGCTTTACATGGCAAGAATAAAAAGAGAACATGAATATTTCCTAAGCCTAGTGTTTAAATTTCATAAAGTGTGTGTACAAAATACATGCACCAATAAATAATTTCATAAATAACATGAAAAAAATACAAGGGGAACATGAATCATTCATAATTTTGGTGAATAAAATTCATAAAATTCATGTACAAACAAGAGGAGAACAAGAACACACTCAGAAAAAAGTGTCTCGGAACATAAAAAAGGCATCATATTTAGAGAAAAATTGTATAGACTTTGCTCCAGAGAATGCTATTCTCTAATTGCGATACTTAAAATTCTCTAAAAATGATGAAAAGGTTCCATGAAATAGAAAAATATATCGTTTTTAGAGAAAAATACTTTTTTTTTTGAGAAAATATTTGTATTTGTTATTGAAGAAAATACTTCTCATAGTGAATTTTTTATCAAAATATAAGAAAAGTTTTTCATTTTCAATAAAATTTCTCTATAAATGAGAAATTTTTTGTGCGAGAAAAATACTTATCATTATTAGAGACATTGAAATATTTCCATTTACTAGAAGTAAAGAAATATTTCTTCGAAAATGTGAAAATTTATTCTAATTGAAGAAAATTTTATTTGAAAAAGAGAAAATTGCTATTATCAAAAATAGAGAAATTTTTTACCGGAGCAAGGTATGTGTTTTTTTCTCAGTGCACTTAATGAAATAAGTGACAAAAATGCGTAAATGTCATGTACAAAAGCAAGGCAAACGTGAACCATTATAATATGATTTTAGTGACCGAAATTAATATCATTGATGTCAGGGGCGCAACCAGGAATTTTTTTTTGGGGGGGGTTTTATCAAATGTAGAACTTATATATAAAAACAATTTTAAGTAATTACATCGGCGGAGTTGTAGCGGTTAGTGCGTTCAATTTTTGCACTAATGGCCAGCACCATATTTATTTTTTTTTTTTTTTTTAACTATAACGGTCACTGTCAGGACATTCTATCCGTACAGAAGCAGTGGTAGCGGTCGTTTTAAAATAAACTGGCTTCAACGTTGTTAAGGATCTGTTCGGCCAAAATATTTTGCAAGCACCAGTTGTAGGCCGTTTAATTGAATTTTTTCTTATTTGGAAGTTGTAAGTTGTCCCAATACAGTCAGCAAAAATTCAATATATTTCTCACCACACATTTAGAAAAAAATACCTACCTTTCTCCGATAAAAATTTCTCTATTTTCTATAATCAATTAGAATAAATTTTCAAATTAATATTTCTTCACTTGTTGGAAATGGAAGTATTTCAATGTCTCTAATAATTATAAGTATTTTTCTCGCACAAAAAATTCTCATTAATAGAGAAAAATTTAAGGAAAATGAAAAATTTTTACTAAATTTTGATAAAAAATTCATTGTGCGAAGTATTTTCTTCAATAAAATGAAATCTTTTTTCAAAAATAAAAAAGTCTTATTCTCTAAAAACGATATATTTTTATATATTTCCCTTGTTCATGGAAGCTTTTTATCATTTTTAGGGATTTTTTAGTACCACATTTAGAGAAAAGCATTCTCTGGAGCAAACTCTATAACATATTTGAGTGCAGTGAAAATTTTTCATCCATACATCAATTCGTTATAAAAATACCCAATTGGCTGGCACTAGCTTTAAAATTCGTCCTTTAGTGAGCACTAATTTTGCTCAGTTCCGAAAGTAAAAACCGCTAAATTTCTGACACCTTGGGATGAAAAACAAAGAGTCTGAATTTGAAAAACTCGTTTGGTATTACTTGTCCAATGCGTAAAAGCTGACGAAATCGAAATAATATATTTTTAACGATAGGTCTTTCCTACACTTTTCCAAAATCGGTTAATATTTGCGCAATTTTGAGGGATTTTCATAAAACTGATTTTGAAAATCCAATGGAAGATTATGAATAAGGCATATAACTTTATTATGTCACTGGATGGGCGAACAGAAGAAAAATTAAGCCAACATATTTTACCTAATAAACCATAATTCCTTAATATCGGATAATATTTAAATATTAAGAGAAATTTTATGAAACGGATTTTGGAAACAACAATGGAAAATTAGAAATTGTAAATTTTTTTCTCCACTTTCGGAAGTCAATCGGAATTATTTTTATAATGAATCACATGACTTCACTATAAACTTAATTCTGTAGAGTTTGTGTTATCCATGTTTAAAAAATGACTTTAAAAAAGGACGAGAAATAACAATTTAACGGGAAATTTCTTTGATTTATTCAGTGGCGAGTGATTCAACCGATTTTCCTCAAATTTAGGGTTTTTTACTTTGTCTAACTTTTGAATTAATTTGTTTCCAAATATTTCAAGTTTCCTCCATGCTAGAAGTTGAAAAGAAAACTCAAATCGAAGTATTGCCAACAACCCTTCAAGTGGTCAGAATCTTTTTAATAATAAATTTTTTTCTTCAGAATGCATACCCAAGATAAGCAAAAAACTAAAGATTTTCATGGTACACTAAAAAAATTTTGGCAATTATTTGTGTTTACAAACTCTATTGAGAAACCAAAAAATCCATATTTTGTCATTTTCGAAAAGAGGTTGTTTTAAAGACGTGTACAATATATATTTTTCATGATATTCACATGAATTTAAATTTATTGGAACATTATTGAGCTCTTCTTTCCATTGATATATCGTATGGTGCGGTTTAACCAAAATTAAGTGCCATAATTATATAAAATGTGAGAAATCGATATTCAAATTACTGTTTGATTTTGTCAAATTTTGGTGGGTATATATATATTAGTACATATGAGTTTTAAGGTACGCAAATCGATTTCTTTTAACCAGTTTTTAGTTAAATGTGCGCCAGATAGCGCTCCAGTATAAAATTCATGATTTTCAAATATTTATTTTTTTTTACACTTATAAAAAACGCATTTTTCATAGCACTCAGTTTTGATTAAACAACACCATACGAACAACACCATTGAATTTCAAGAAAAATAAATTTTGTACAGGTGTTTAAAAAAATGTTTTCTAGTTTTTGAGAGTACTTCTTACTTTTGAGTCGGTGTACGGCTCACTTTTTTTCTCCATACAAAATCAATCCGACTTAATGTGCAGTCTAGAGGAATAAAATATGACTAATTTAGCAAATTATGCATCAACCAGAATCGATTTGAAATATACATTTGGGGTTTTCACTCATTTCATAAAACGTGATTGCTTTTCATGTGACTCACTTTGATTGAATACAATTTTGCTTGGTACTACAATAATTTTTGGGGGGGTTTAAACCCCGAAACCCCCCTTTGGTTGCGCTTATGATTGATGTACAAATTCGAGGCCAACAAGAATAGTTCATAAGATAAGAACAGTAAATTAATAAACAAAACATGAATGAAACATTAAAATTCCCACAAAAAGTATTTATTCATGTCTCCCTCCCTTAATATAAAATATTTAAAAATCATAAAAATTTTCCTGCTAAAAATTTTCTGGATTAGCACAAATTAAAATGTTTGATTTGTTCTATTTTTTCACAAGTTTTTATTTTATTTTCGAAATTTATGCAATTCTACTTAAGATTATTTGTATGTCATTTATTTTAATTCATAAAATATTTTGCCAGTTTCCAACGTTCCACGCCATGGGGGCAGTATTCTTCAGAATTCTGAATGATTGTTCATTTAAAATTTAAAAACAGACAAAAGAAACTTTATTGTCAACAATTACATAAACAATTTAAATTTCTACAAAACCACTTGTAAAAATTTTTCAAATTAACCAACAGCTCTTGAGGTTCTTTGTGAACTTGAATGAAAAAAAATCAATTCTCCAACAACCACTACCACCACTACCACCACCACCATGCCCGCAAAACTTTTAACGATATCTGCCATCATAATTCATGTCATTATCTTATCTTAACGAAGCATAATAATCCAATTCAATCCACTTGTGTTGTCTGGTACTAGAATAGCTAACGTCTGACTTGCGTTTCTGCCTTAGTACCACACAGAGCAGCAAAAGATGGCAAATCAAGACAACAAGGTACTCACTCAGACAAAAACAGCCAAGCAAGCAACCAACCAACCAACAAGCACCAACAGCTAAATCTATTCAGCAAAAATATGAAAGTTAAGTTGAAAATTTTCATAAATAAAATTGAGAATAAGCAAAGCGAACGCTTTGCTAAAAACTCAGTAACCAAGCATTCGACATCTACAGCGACATCAGCATCGACTTAGGACCAAGAAAATAAAGAGAGCAGGCGATGAACGCACACACAAGTACACAAGTGACAAAGTTTAGCTCTAGCAGCAGCTCGCCCGCCTGTCTGACTGACTGACTGACTGACTGACTGACAAATGACACTCGTCGGTGCATAAATCAAGCAACGGAAGGACATGATTTCTTTTCTGGTACTTGATGTGATACGAATTCGTCCCGCGACGGTCATGAAGTGGAAAATTTTAATTAGGACAGCGTTCGCTGGTTAAAGATTTATACAAATAAGCTGCTGTTGTTGTTGTTGTTGTTGTTGTTGTTGTTGTTGTTGTTGTTATTTTTTTTGTTGTTTCAAATAGATGGTTGGTGTCAACGGCAAATGTTTGATATTATGTTAGCAACATTAATTAATTCAGTGATGGGTTGGAATATAGCAACCCAATTAAGAGATTTTAACACTTGCTGTCTAGCAACAAATTAAAAAAAATCTCGTAAATACTTCAATTAGAAAAATTATTGGTTTTATGTAGCAACAATGCAAGTTGTTGGTACTAATGACTAGATTTTTTTTAAGACAAAATTCAAACTGCGAAAAGAGTTATTTTAAATTTTACAATTATAAATTTTTAAATGTGTGAACCACAGAAAATAAATGTGTGTCCGCCACGCACAGCAGCAATTAATCCAGCCTCTTATAAAAAGGAATTTAAGACGACTAGATATTCCCATTTCATATATTGATAAGAGAACAAAAAAAAAAACAAAACAAATTGGCCATATCAGCCCTTGAAAGGACTTTGACCGAGCTTCTTATGATCAATTGTGTTGTGTGTGTTATTAAATATTTGCACACAATTGACCGAGAACTGGACCTACATGTTTTATGCCAACTCCGAACGGCTAAAGTTCATGTTCTCAAGAAGCTTTACATGGCATTGTTTACTCTCTGAGGTTTGCCATTGTCTGCAGAGAGGTGGTGACCGATCACAAAAATTTTTTATTGAAAAAACTTTTCGCCACGGCTGGGGATCGAACCCGGGCTCCGAGCATGCTAGGCCACACACTTAACCTGCATGCCACGGTCACCTCGAGAAGCCATATTGATAAGAGAAGTAAGTCATATTTATTGATACGAATTTATTAAATATGAAAAGAAGACTGTTTAATGCGGTTAATATATTTAAGAAGAACTTCAAAATTAGCATATGTAACAAATACTAAAACTATCAACACTCATCATACCATACATCAAATGATACCCATCAAAATATACAAATAATTATAAATCCATACCATTTATATCATACCATCATATCATACATGCAACTGTACTTGTGCTTGTACATGAAAATGTAGTTATACTTGTACTTGTGTTTGTAATTTGACTCGTGCTTGGACTTGTACTTTTACTTGTGCTTGTACTTGTACTTGTACTTGTACTTGTACTTGTACTTGTACTTGTACTTGTACTTGTACTTGTACTTGTACTTGTACTTGTACTTGTACTTGTACTTGTACTTGTACTTGTACTTGTACTTGTACTTGAACTTGTACTTGAACTTGTACTTGTACTTGAACTTGAACTTGTACTTGTACTTGTACTTGTACTTGTACTGTACTTGTACTTGTACTTGTACTGTACTTGTATTTGTACTTGTACTTGTACTTGAACTTGAACTTGTACTTGTACTTGTACTTGTACTTATACTTGTACTTGTACTTATACTTGTACTTGTACTTGTACTTGTACTTATACTTGTACTTGTACTTGTACTTGTACTTATACTTGTACTGTACTTGTATTTGTACTTGTACTTGTACTTGAACTTGAACTTGTACTTGTACTTGTACTTGTAGTTGAACTTGTACTTGTACTTATACTTGTACTTGTACTTATACTTGTACTTGTACTTGTACTTGTACTTGTACTTGTACTTGTACTTGTACTTGTACTTGTACTTGTACTTGTACTTGTACTTGTACTTGTACTTGTACTTGTACTTGTACTTGTACTTTTACTTTTACTTGTACTTGTACTTGAACTTGTACTTGTACTTGTACTTGTACTTGTACTTGTACTTGTACTTGTACTTGTACTTGTACTTGTACTTGTACTTGTACTTGTACTTGTACTTGTACTTGTACTTGTACTTGTACTTGTACTTGTACTTGTACTTGTACTTGTACTTGTACTTGTAATTGCACTTGTACTTCTACTTGTACTTGTACTTCTTTTTGTACTTCTACTTGTACTTGTACTTTACTTGTAATTGTACTTGTACTTGTACTTGTACTTGTACTTGTACTTGTACTTGTACTTGTACTTGTGCTTTTACTTGTACTTGTACTTGTACTTGTACTTGTCCTTTACTTGTACTTGTACTTGTACTTGTACTTGTACTTGTACTTGTACTTGTACTTGTACTTGTACTTGTACTTGTACTTGTACTTGTACTTGTACTTGTACTTGTACTTGTATTTCTATTTGCACTTTAACTTGTACTTGTGCTTTAATTTGAACTTTGACGTATGCTTGCTTTTTTTTTTTTTTCTTGTACTCGTTTATGTACTTTTGCTTGAACTTGTTTTTGAACTTTTGCTTGTTATTGTACTTTTTACTCTGCAAATATTTGGAAAACGATTGGAAGACTAGTTAAATTGGCGGTGCATTAATTTTTTGGAAGTTGGATTGCTTTTAGATCGTCCAAGCAATGAATGCGCGATTGACAAAAGTTTTCAAAATCTTAACTTCAATCATTTCGGCGATCGTTGGAAAATGGATCTTTTTTCGATCACTCAAAAGATGAATGCGCGATTAAAAAAATGTTCAGAAACTTTCTCCGTTCATTCCGGCGATAGTTGGAAATTGCCTTTTTAAAAAATTTTTATAAATTTCATTGGAATTTGAAGCAGGCTCTGACAAATCGTAAAAATTAATGAAAAGTTGAACTAAAGAAAATATGTCAAATATTTTCTTATATTTTGGAAGCAACGTCGTTAAAGTGAGAAAAAAAAGTTAAATAATATACAATATAAGAAATATTATTTATAAGAAATATAATATTCGACCCTTTCTGCCGATTCATGTGTGACTCTTCCTGTCAAATTGCTTAAGAGTCCATTCGGCGTTTCGTTTGCGAATTTCCCCGGCAAATCGCCTCCTCTTGGCATTGCTCTCTAGGCGATTTGTTTGCTAATCTTCTCATCGAGACTCTTCTTTGTGATTCGTTGGTGAATCTTCTCATCGAAGCGCTTAAGACTCCTCTTGACGATTCGTCGGCGAATCTTCCCAGCGTATCGCTTTTATGGCCTCAGCTGCTTGCATTTGGCGATAACCGGTCTTGGCATAACTCTCAAAAGAGCTAGCCGGTAATTTTTTGTTCCTGGCTGGAGATCCTCTGGCGATTGAAAGTTTTTTTAGGAAATGTTTTGCTTTTTACTTTTTACTTTTTCTGTGCCGAAAACCCATCATTTTATTCTTCTGTTATGAGTGCTAAGATTTTAAAATTATGTATTACAGACATTTTTTTTTTATGAATGTTTTTTTGTCAACACCAACAATCAACACCTCGACTTTTTTCTAGCAATCCACAGATGTCGCAACGGTTTCTATTTCTTTTCTGGTTAAATAATATAACCACAAAGACCACAGTGATATGGCGTTACAAGCCTTTTGCTTCATGGGGAATAGAAATTTGAGTCCTTCTTTTCAAATCCTTAGAGTTCAGTGGAAAATACACTCAACAGGAAGAACATTTTTCTAATGAATTTCTTTCGCATTAAAAACATTTGCATAACCATTAAATTTTCTGAATTTTTTCTGCCTTTCCATTACTCTACTTTTTATGCTTTTATACTCTGCTTTTATACCTACTTCTTGCTTCATTCCTCTTCCGCTTCATTCCTCTCTACTCGTAGCCACAGCAATGCTCGTCTTGTTTTCAATGCTTTTAATTTCAAACAATTGTTCACTTCCGCCGCAGTTATTTACTTCCGTTTCTTCCTTTTATGACTACCAGCTCAGTGCACTCGAGACAAACTGCTTACGCTTCATCGCATTGCGGATGCGGATGCGTTGACGATGCATTTGTCAGGTTTTGTCACATTTTCAAAAGCCACAACGTCACAGGATAAACACTTTGGCTCTTTGGCTTGTGACTGCTATGCAGCAAAAAATCAAGAAAAAAGGACAAACATGACAAGCAGAAAAATACTTAAATCTAACACTTTTATTATTTCATTTATTTCTAATGAGAAAGACCCCCATGCTTCCGGAACTGCTGCACTTTAAGGCAACAACAATAGCAACTTTAAACAAGTTCAAGTGATGCATGAAATATTGTTTCCGTAGTTGTTGTTGTTGTTGCACTTCTCTGTATTTAGCTGATGCAGCAAATTTTTTGATGATATTGTTGGCAGATAGTCAGTGTTTATGAGTGAGTGGTGGTTTACGCAAGAATGAGCAAGAGCTAGGAGAACTCAGAGTGCAACAAAATTTAGACAATTTTGTGGTGTATCTATGATAAACTAAGTACAAGATGTCCAACCACAACCAGACAGCAGCAATCTTCAATTATGTGTTCTTATAAATTGAACTGCCGGGATTTTTTCTGTACATAAAAATCCAAAGAAATATTTTATTTAATGAAACCATTCCAATAATATTGCTATAATAACAGTTTTGTCGTCACTGTGCTGCTGCACAATAACTATAGCTTTGCTCATTGCATACAAATTTAATTTAGGTCGCACCTGTTATGGACGCTTTAAAAGATCCTAATGAATGTTGTTGCTTGAGTAATTAAAAAGTTGGTCTACACCTTCTCTCTTGGTTCAGAAAATCTCTAGCGTGAATGTTTACTAAATACCTGCTGACGTAGCTGTCACCAACGACAAGTACCTCAAGTGCCACAGCAACAACATCAACTTCATGAAAATTCCAGGACTCAAGGTTTTGTGCAGAAGATTAAGACACTGAAAAGTCTCAGTGTTCAATTATTTCAAATAAATTCTTAACTTAAGAACTCAACATCGATATCGACAACCGACAATCAACGATCGACAATCGATAGTCGACAATCGACAATCGGCAATCGGCAATCGGCAATCGGCAATTGACAATTGACAATCGACAATCGACAATCGACAATCGACAATCGACAATCGACAATCGACAATCGACAATCGACAATCGACAATCGACAATTGACAATCGACAATCGACAATTGACAATCGACAATCGACATCGACATCGACATCGACATCGACATCAACATCGACAATTGACAATTGACAATCGACAATCGACAATCGACAATCGACAATCGACAATCGACAATCGACAATCGACAATCGACAATCGACAATCGACAATCGACAATCGACAATCGACAATCGACAATTTCCAATCGACATTCGACATCGACAATTGACAATCGACAATCGACAATCGACAATCGACATCGACATCGACATCGACATGGAATCCTAAATCGATGAAGAATCTTAAATTTTAAAGGAGTCAATAAATGTGATAAAATTTCAGTTATATTTTCATATTCTTTAATTATTTCTACAAATTCAATATTATTTCCTTCATTTAAATATTATACGATATACCATCTCATGAGCTTTTTTATTTTTTTAGTGTACATTGCATAAATCGCTCTTTTGTGCTACTGTCGAACAACTTAATTTTGTGCTAATGCAGCAGCTTTCAAGTTTACGTGGATTAAGATGCGGCACAACGCAGACTTCCTTTCGGTTGACAAACACGCTGCCATTCACACACACTTTCACACAAACATGCCTTCATGCATACCACCATACTCACGCCTGAAACTGCATTAGAGCTGAATCTAACAGCATTTTGCTCACCATGTGACACTCGCTAGCGCTGTATGCATTCATCGACTTCTTATTTCAACATTTTTCGACATCCTTTCTTTATAAGTTTCTACCATATAAGCATGTGTCTTTCATATGCATAGCAAGCCTTATCCTCACTGCTTACCCAGCCACGCCTTACCAAGCATCAGCTCACCTCAGGCTCACATATGCAGTGCAAAGAAGAGGTAACTACTTAGTACCAAGCTGCGGAAAGAATGTGGAGTCACAAATTGATGGGCACTTAATGAAGTTTGGCTGAAAACATTTCAAGTATCTTGCAACCTTGTAGCAGCATGCAAGAGACACGATTGTTGAAAGACTTGGGAGGGTCTACTTTGGGGTGTTTTTGGTAAAATTATTTTGGGAATTAAAATTGTCACATTTAAGCGAAGTATGCGTGCAAAAACAAAAATTGATAAGAACGTTTAAAATTAATTTAATATCATAATATTACACATGAATACTTTTTTTGTGTCAACTATACTAAACTATACTAAATACTAAATGAAACAAAATCACAATCAAAATCCAAATCCAAATCCAAATCCACATCCAAATCCAAATCCAAATCCAAATCCAAATCTAAATCTTAATCTAAATCTAAATCCAAATCCAAATCCAAATCCAAATCCAAATCCAAATCCAAATCCAAATCCAAACACAAATCCAAATCCAAATCCAAATCCAAATCCAAATCCAAATCCAAATCCAAATCCAAATCCAAATCCAAATCCAAATCCAAATCCAAATCCAAATCCAAATCCAAATCCAAATCCAAATCTAAATCCAAATCCAAATTCAAATCCAAATCCAAATCCAAATCCAAATCCAAATCCAAATCCAAATTCGAATTCAATTTCAAATTCAAATTCAAATTCAAATTCAAATTCAAATTCAAATTCAAATTCAAATTCAAATTCAAACTCAAATTCAAATTCAAATTCAAATTCAAATTCAAATTCAAATTCAAATTCAAATTCAAATTCAAATTCAATTTAAAATTCAAATTCAATTTCAAATTCAAATTCAATTTCAAATTCAAATTCAAATTCAAATTCAAATTCAAATTAAAATTCAAATTCAAATTCAAATTCAAACTCAAATTCAAATTCAAATTCAAATTCAAATTCAAATTCAAATTCAAATTCAAATTCAAATTCAATTTAAAATTCAAATTCAATTTCAAATTCAAATTCAATTTCAAATTCAAATTCAAATTCAAATTCAAATTCAAATTCAAATTCAAATTCAAATTCAAATTCAAATTCAAATTCAAATTCAAATTCAAATTCAAATTCAAATTCAAATTCAAATTCAAATTCAAATTCAAATTCAAATTCAAATTCAAATTCAAATTCAAATTCAAATTCAAATTCAAATTCAAATTCAAATTCAAATTCAAATTCAAATTCAAATTCAAATTCAAATTCAAATTCAAATTCAAATTCAAATTCAAATTCAAATTCAAATTCAAATTCAAATTCAAATTCAAATTCAAATTCAAATTCAAATTCAAATTCAAATTCAAATTCAAATTCAAATTCAAATTCAAATTCAAATTCAAATTCAAATTCAAATTCAAATTCAAATTCAAATTCAAATTCAAATTCAAATTCAAATTCAAATTCAAATTCAAATTCAAATTCAAATTCAAATTCAAATTCAAATTCAAATTCAAATTCAAATTCAAATTCAAATTCAAATTCAAATTCAAATTCAAATTCAAATTCAAATTCAAATTCAAATTCAAATTCAAAATTAAAATTAAAATTGAAATTCAAATTCAAATTCAACATTGACATCGACATTGACATCGACATCGACATCGACATAGACATCGTCATCGACATCGACATCGACATCGACATCGACATCGACATCGACATCGACATCGACATCGACATCGACATCGACATCGACATCGACATCGACATCGACATCGACATCGACATCGACATCGACATCGACATCGACATCGACATCGACATCGACATCGACATCGACATCGACATCGACATCGACATCAACATCGACATCGACATAGACATAGACATAGACATAGACATCGTCATCGACATCGACACCAACATCGACATCTTTGTCTTATGTAATTCCACATACATACTTAGTGCAAATGAGAGATGGGCATGTGAGTGATTTTTACTCACGATCACCCACACTCACGATGTGATTTTGTCTAATCACGCACGCTCACGATCAAAAATAATGTATTGGATCACGATCATGTATGAAGTGGTCAGTGTTGGTCATTTTGTATGCAATTGGTAGCAAAAGCGTAACAAAACATCATTACGAAAAATGTTGGTACACAAGTCGTGACACGAATTAATTTAAGGCACGCACGCTCACGCACGATCACGCACGATCACGAAATTTTCGTGATTTTTTATTGGTTCGCTCACGATCACGACGTGATTCGTCGTGACACGTCGTGTGTAATTCGTGACACACGCCCGTCTCTAGTTCAAATATACCAGTCTTACTTACTGTCTTATTCTGATATAACTTCATAACACATCTAATAAACATTATTTGTATGTATTTCTTTCCAAAACTGTTAAAACTATTTACAAATTATCAACAATTTTATGTTCCTATAAATTTCATGCAATGCATGGTCTTTTACTACTTTAATTAAAACATCGAACTATTTTTTTTTTTGTCTGCTGTAATCTTTGACGTGATATCTTATTTTTCAAACATATTAAGACAATATCTTAAACTTTATAAATGTACTTATAAATAAATATTTTACTACAAAATATCCTAATATAAGTAAATTATGGGCAAACACAGTTTAAGTGTGCAGAAAATTGAGTTCATATAGAAAAGTTTTGAGCATTTAAAAAAAAAAACTATACATTTGACACAAGTAAAACTTTGGCTCAAAATAAAATCTGTTATAATTTAATGAAATTCTGAAGTAAACTAACGAGCGGCACTTGGAGGAAATACACACACACACACACACATACACACACACACACACACACACACAGCAAACTTACACCATCTATCTGGTTTGTATGTTTGACAAAAGTTGGCTGACAAAAGTTTTGACCAAAATGCTTTGAAAACTTGAAAAGTTTTTAGCTAAACGTTAGCGTTTTGGCAGCTATCTAGAGCGCTTGTGGTGAGCGTGACAAATACGGAAGGAATGTTGACACAAGGAAGGCTAATGTGCATAAATTATGATGAAGAGCCGCTGATAAGTTTAACATCGTTCATGGCAGGGGATGGTGCGTAGAGATTATTAGCAAAATTATTAATTGAATTAGCTAGCGTAGCGTTAGAAAAAACTCACAAAAAAAAGAAAGCAAAAAATTTAAAATCTTACAAATGCAGCAGCATAACGTCGTGTAAGCCAAATGTTGCCAACAGCAATTTAATTGCTTTAGAAAAGAACCAAAAAAAAAAATTAAATTAATTGCATTTTCCGCTTGCATGTTATATAAGTATATAAGTGCGGATGTGTGTGCATTCATTCAGCGTTAATATATTGCCAACTTCAAATTCAGCCTCCTCTAACCAACATCCTGCCACAGCCACTTAATGTTCTTTCTTATCCAGCCGCTCATAATTCACACCAAAGTTTGTCGCCGTCAAGCAATTAGCGCGCAGCAGCAGTTAAAGTTTTCCTTCATCAGTTTAAAGCGAAAACTGTCGCTTACTATATATCTTATATATATATATATATATATATATATATCTGTTCCGTTTTAGCTATGGCTAAAGTTTGTTCAGCTTTGAAGTGTTTAATTTGTTGGCATTGCCGGCTGGTGTTGTAACAGCCCAGCTGGACGAATTTTAAGCACTTCACAGAGCAACGTTATTTTGAAAGCTTTTAGCAAGCAGTTGTCGGATTTTATTAAAAGGTTGTCTTACATTGAAGTATTTTTCCTATTGGGTCTTATGGTCTGTAAGCAAAACAAATGGTTGCGTATACAACTGTGTATGGGTGTGTGTATGGGTGTATCTCAAGTTGTCTCTTGTGTAAAATTAAGGAAAAGTGACTGAAATGGTCGTTCGTCTTGAAATGTTTGCAAATAACTAGCAGCAGCAGTGAAGCATGATGAAGAGTTTGTTAGTTTTTTGTGTAAGTAAGGTTTACATATAAATTTTGTTTTTGTTTTTTTTTTTTTTGCTGAAGTGTTTGATTTAAATTAGTACTCATGCTTGAGCGGAGTATCGACGAAGTTTTTAATAATAAAAAACTTCTTGTTTGTTTTTATTTAGAAAGAGTTACATAGAAAAAAAAACTTAAAAATTTTTAAAAAATTGAATCTAAAATTTTACAGAGACTAAAATAGGGAAGAAAAAAAAACTCGCGTGTAGCAACGTACACGTGGCAGAAGTGAAACTTCTTTAACAGTAAGAAATAAGAGAGATTTTAGTGTGAAATAGAGAGAGAAAGTATCTGAAAAGAAATTCAATCAATTCGAAATGGAATAATAATTGGTTGATTCAATATTTGCATCCAGGGACCGTACCGAAAATGGTTTTTGTCGAAAGTGTCACATAGTAACTTTTATCTCTTAATTTTTATTTTTTCCGACAAAAATAACAGTTTTTTGTGCCTTATAGTTTTTTTGGGCAAAAATAACAGTTATTTTCTGCTGTTTATTTTTCGGTCAAAAATATCAGGTAATTTATATATGTTGAAGTCATTTTACCGATAAAAAAATTTTGATATTATTATTTTCATCTCATCGGTGAGACATTTTACACATGGTGTCAACAGTTCAATCTGTCAAGCGGCCTTTAAAAAACACAAATTGCTTGATATTTTTGACCGAAAAAATTAAAGTCACAAAATAACTGCTATTTTTGACCGATAAAATAAAAGTCAAAAGTAACCCTTTATTTTCCTCGAAATATACTAGGCAAGAAATTAACTTTTAAAGAATCAGTTTCAAATTTAAAAGCGACTTAATATTCGTGAGGCTGAGGACATTTGTTACATAATGGTATATTTGAAAAAGTCTTTCGACAATTTTTTTCATTTGAAAATTGTAAAATAACAGTTATTTTCGGTACTTGTTTTAGTTCAGTTGGTGTTTTAGTTGCTTTCGAATGTCTACTCAACATTGTTACTTTTTGAATGCTGGATTGCATTTGCATAGTACTCGTTGAAGGAGCCTCCGAAAGCAGAGGAAAATCTTGTTCATTATTCCCTCCTGCTTCCTGGTCATAATAATTGCTATGTTGATAGAGGGCCTCATAAAGCAGCTTACGTTGATTGTTGAGTGCATCAACTTGGTTGGCTTTAAAATTTTGTTGAGATGCATCAGTGTGTTTTTTGGTTCTTTGTAGATTCACCAAAATACACTGATGTTTCGTAAAAATGCATTTTGAAACTCAGCCGTTCACCTTACCTTCATGATTAGTTGCAGACCCAGCTGCGGCTGTATTCTTAAGAGCTCTAATTCGCTCTCTATATTCACGAACGCGTTCTGCTCCTGTTTTAGCTATTTTTCTATTTTTTTTTCCGTGCATACTTGTAGGATGAAAATTAATGTTACGGTTATGTTAATAATGTAATGTTAATGTTAATCTAATGTTAATGTTAATTATGTTATTTTCAGTATGTTAAGCGTTCAGTTTTAATTACATTTTGTTTGGCTATTTATCATGTGTCTACGTGGCGTAAACGTATAGATTCCGGCTCATAAGCAACGATGTTCGGGGTTCAATTCTCGGCAGCGGCAGTAATTTTTTTTTTAATTTTCATATGAATTGAAAACGTTAGCATGGCGTCACGAAAAAGGACCTTGAAATTTCACTCGCCGCCAAAGAAGTTTCACTTCAAAAAATTTCACGCGAATATGTTTATTAAATAAATTAATTTGAATATCGTTTTAACGGCGATCTGAGTTATGAAATTAACCAACAGCAACAAAAACTTTTCTATACCAAACCCTGCTAGCTAAAGCCAAACAAATACACAGCAAGAACAACACGCACTCCACTACCACTAGCAGCTAGCGTAGTGTGCAACATAAACAACAACATCACAACAAAGTCACTTTAAGCTAGACACACAGCCAAAGCATTACAACCACCACCAGCTGCAAGCAGAATTTATTTAGCCAACCTCTGAGTGCGCTATAATTCACAACACGTTCTATGAAAAGATTGATTAAGACTAGTCAGTTTCGCTGGCGGTTGTGAAGGCTCGAAGGCGTAGTGTCTTGTCTGTCTTTTACTTGGCAACAAGTAAACAACTTTTTGCAAGCAAACCACCGTGGGTAGGGTTGCTCAATACATTGTAGTTAGATTCTGCATTTAGTCGTGTTCAGGTTGGAATTCGCCGCGGTTTCGGTCCGTCGGCTACCCTCCCGAATGCTCCGTAGTTGTGATTGTCGTTTTTGGTTGGACTTCAGCGTGACTTCGGTCAGTCGACTATCCTTCCGAATGCACCGTAGCTGTGATTGTCGTATTTGGTCAGACTTTACCGCGGCTTCGGTCAGTCGGATATTCTCCCGAATGCTCCGTAGCTGTGATTGTCGTATTTGATCGGACTTCACCGCGGATTCGATCAGTCGGCTCTCCTCCCGAATGCTCAGCCTATCAATAAGCTACCCATTAGGGATAATATGAATTAAACGTATGATATATTTGCAATTTTTATTCTTGTAAAGAAATATAAATTAATGTTTTACATACTACTACTTGAGAAATAGTATATATATATATATATATATATATATATATATAATATAATTTGCAGTACATTATCTAAATAAGAAGTATATACGGTTCTTCTGTATATAACAATTTGGCAGTCAGGGTTTATTTTTTCAAATCCGATGCACTCTGTCTAAACCATGTCACATAAACTCACCACGAACGAAATCACCGATATTTACCGAATACCGAGTATCACCGCATCCGAACCAGTAATGACAGAGGCAGGGAGGGCAATTGTTGTAAAATTATTAAATACAAGATTGATACCCACGAATGATTGTTGTTGTGTATTATTGAGAAGACTGTAAAGAAGTTTTTAATTATAATTTAATGTTATAATTAAGTTTCGTACAAATTTGTTTTATTTTTCATTTATTCTATTCAATTGTTATTGTTCAACTATATAAGATACTATTATTATTATACTTCCGGTTTTCCTGAGTTGTCCTACGTCCTCCAATGTTTTCGCTCCATTTGCTGACGGAAATTAGTTGCTGTATCTCACTGCTGGTTCAAGAATTTATCTATTTCTACTAGAGTAACCGCTAAGAACAGCTCAAAAAAATATAGCCCGAAAAATATAGTTGCATCTAGTACTACTAGGGTAATCCCTTAGAAAAGCTGGAAATCCGAAACATATACTATAGTTGTATCTAGTTCTACTAGGGTAACCATTTAGAAAAGCTCGACACCCGGAAGGTCACGATCAGCGATCAAAGAGATCGATTCTGTCTTCAGCTTCGCTTTTATAGCACAAAATCGCTGCATTTACTAACGGGATCTTGTTTGTGCGATTCCTCATCAAATGTTTTACACATCTTACTGTGCACCAGTTTCTTGTTATTGTCCCTAAGGTTGCTGTTATAGTGAACGCCGAGTCAGCCAGGCAGGCAGACAGGCAATGTGAACAAGCGAGATAGATACACTGAGAAAAAAAACATACTTTAAAATCAAACAAAAAATTTTAAAATAGCAATTTAATGCTTTTACGTTTCTACAAAACAAAATTTAAAGCAAGTGTGTTTGATTTCCAACTACCTATAAACTCCTTTCTTTTTTTAATTTTCTCATTATTATTTCTTTGAAAAAACAAACAAAAATCTGAATATAATGACAATATTTTATTTTTTTAAATTGGTTTGACATATATAGACCAAATGATAAAATAAAACTATTTAATTTATATTAACTAATATTGAAATATTTAAAATGCAAGCTTCATCAAATGGAGTTAACATTTGGTTTTCGGAGGGTCCCAGAGTTAGCTTATTATGAATCTGTTGCCAAAAACTCGGAAAAGCCAAAAAAAATGGCATGAAAAAAATTATGCTTTAAAACATTTGTTTTAAATTTTAAAATTTTTATTTTAAATCGTTTTTCATAACAAAAACATTGTTTTAAAAACAAAAACTATTATTTTGAACTTAACGTTAAAAACAGTTGTGTTTAATTTTAATGAATTTGTTTCAAGCTCTATCTCAAAAACAAATTCGTTAAATATGAACACAATTTCATTTAATTTTAACACATATTTCCCTCAGTGTAGCTATTTGCATCTCGTTTTCTCACACAGATTTCAGCCTGCCTGCCTGTCTGAATCGCGTTCACTATAACCGCAACCTAAGTCACGTGTTACCTTCTTAGGCCTTCGTGCATAGTAAACGCCGATTAAAACAGGCAGGCAGGCAGGCAGAGTGTGTCGCTTATTTACACAGATTTCAGCCTGCCTGTCTGTCTGAATCGGCGTTTACTATGCACGCAACCTTAGCTTTGTCTAAGGTCTAAAATCTATCCAAAATTTTAGTTCCTCACAAGACATTAAAAAATATACATATACTGGAGGGAAATATGTGTTAAAATTAAATGAAATTGTTTTTCATAACAAACAAATGTGTTTTTGAAATAGAGCTTAAATCAAATTCGTTTAATTTAAACAAAACCGTATTTAAAAATAAATTTGAAACAAAAATTTTAAAATTGAAAACAAATGTTTTGAAGCATATGTTTTTTATGCCATTTTTTGAGCTTTTCCGAGTTTTTGGCATCAGATTCATAATTAGCTACCCTCGGGATCCTCCGAATACCAAATATTAACTCCATTCAATGAAGGTTGCATTTTTAATAGTGAAATAATGAATTATTTTATCTACAGTGAATCAAAAAAGTTTAGACACAAGCAATGTTTCTGAAACAAAGTGTTGCTTAAGTACCTAATAAGAGCAAATTTGACCAATTTTTTAATGAAGTAAGTACCATTAGAAATAGTTTTTTCTTAATATGCAAAAAATATCCCGTTACAAATCGAAATTTAAGCGGAAGAAGGAAAAATCCTAATCAAAAAAATTAAAGCACACTTTGGGTGTCTCATGTTGTTTCTTATTTAACAATATATCAGGGTTTTTTGTCTTTAGTTTTGCGCTTAAGTTATTTGTTAAAAGTTTTTACTGAGTGTTGATCTTGGTTTCGGTAAAGATTGAGCAAAATAAGCGGCGGAATAGAAATGTCGGTTGACGTTCGTAAAATAATAATAAATGTTTACGTACAGAAAAAACCGTATCGCAAAACCGATAAAATAGTAATAGATCATATTCAAGTGTAAGTAACATCATAAATCATTTTATAAATACCAATAAAGTTAAGCATAATAGCCGATCTGGTCGGGACAAAACATTAACGCTACACTAGGAATGGATTGTAGTGCCTGCAGTTCCTCAAAACCCTAAGGTTTAGTTGTTAAATTATGCCATGAAAGACAGCTATGGTTTACAAAAACTTTTATGCTCGACCGCGTCGCGATATACTTAATAAAGCTGGATAAATTTAAGCTTCAAATTTAAGCTTCAAATAAAAAAAAGAGGTTGAAGTTCCCAAAACTCTACGTAAATGAGCCGGATTAATTTTGGGATTGTTAGTAATGGATCTAAATATAATTATTTTGCATCATATGGCGCTCAAAACCGTTTAAAAAACTCAAAAAAGAGTTGTAGGAAAATAACGTAATAAAAACAGTGAAATACAGTGTTGGAAATCTTATGATTAAGGGCTGTGTGGTTGCGTCTGGATTTGGGAAAACCGTTTTTATTGATCAGAAAATGGATAAACACCTGTGCTTAAATATTTTAAATGAGCATTTGACACTCAGTGTTGAAAAATAAGGACTAACTGGCATACAATATTAATTTGAACAAAATAACGACCCAAAAAATTAGTCTTATCTTTGGCATGAATGACTTATCTAGCTCTGAAATCAGCTAAAAACATTTTCCCAATCACCCGATATGAACCCTATTCAGCATATGTGTTACTTACTAGAAAAAATACGAAATCTCATATAACATACTTCTAAAACTACGCTCAAGGCGGCTAAACGCACCGAATGGTCAATAATATCACCAGAGGAGACATCAAATTTTGTAAGAATGCGAAGATGTTAAGAGACGATAATGTAGGCCAAAGGACGACTAGCCAAATATTAGAGGTCTTCAGATTTACTTACTCTGATAAAAATATAATCACTTGTGCCCAAACTTTTTTGATATCAAAATCAGTTTTTTTTTGTTTTTTAACAATTAATATGAATTAAAATTCAAATGAAATTTTTATTTTGGTGTAAATACAAAATAAAATGTTTATTTTTTAAATGCTTATACTTTTCATTTCTGCAAGTGTACTGGAAAAAGTTTTACAAACAAATTTAAACTCATAACTGCTTTGTGCCAAAACTTTTTTGATTCACTGTATATTTGTCAAACCAATTCAAATAATTCAAAAATTTTCATATTATTCAGACAGCTATTTTGTTTGTTATTTCAAAGAAATAGTAAAAAAATTTTATTTTATTAGTTAAAAATTAAACACACTTGTTTAAAATTTTGGTTTGTAGAAAGGTTAAATTTGTATTTAAAATTTTTTTGTTTAATTTTAAAGTATGTTTTTTTTTCTCAGTGTATATACTCGTAATTAAAAACAGTCACACATATTTCATTCAATTAAAACTGATTTTACTTGAAATATTATTACCAGCAAGTCTTTGCATTTAACGGAGGCTTGAGGGTCCTTTGTTCGATGCTGGAGCAGCTGTGCGTCATATCTCAGCCTATAAGAAAACCCCCTTACATCGTCACTTATATTTCAACTTAAAAGCTTTGAGTGAATTCTTAGAAATCCAAAAAAAAGTAAGCCACAGTCGATTTTAAGAACCCATCAGCAAATCACAACACTTCAAACAGTCATAAGTCAAAGCTGTCATAAAGCTAACTTGATTTATAAGCATGTAAGGAACCAAAGTCTTCAATCAACTAAAACTACTTTTTAATACAGTGCTGCCTTTTCAGTGAACCCTAAAAAGGTCAATCAAGAGTGAATAATAGTTGATAAAGGGAATTCGATTAATTTAACTTTTATAGCGCAAAGTTCAATGAAAATTCAATAAAAATTATGCACTCATCGTATCACTCAATTAAAAACAAATTGTTTCTCTTCATAATGCCGACCGACAGTAGACTGGCACAAAACATACATAAGCACACACACACAAACACATAATTAAACCTTAAATACGTTAACACATACATGCAAGCACTAATCAGATCAACAAGTTTCGAACTTCATTAGTGTTAAATTCGTGTGTGTGTGTGTGTATGTATGTGTTTGTGTGTGTATGTGTGTTTGAATGCTTGACAAAATTTAGTCTCCTACACTCACATAGCTAACCCTGCAGCATAAACACAAACACACACAAATGCATGACATGCAGCTGGGTCAATTTGATTAACCATGTGTGAGTTGGAGGGTGTACGTTTGTGTGATATGAGGGGCTATTATCATATCCAAAACACCTGCGCAATTTTGTTGTTGTTAAGGTTTAGTTTTAATTTTAATATCTGTCGAGTAATGAAACAAAATTAGACCCACAGGAAATACCTCTCTTCTATACCAAACATCTATGCTTCGAAGCCATTGTTATTTTGCGCCAGAAAATTGCTTGCTAGCCAAAAATTGTCGCTTATTCTGTTGCTCTGTGTCCCAGAGCACTAATATTATTAAACAGAACACAGCATGATTAAATTTAACCATAAAACTTGTTCGTTGTAGATCGAATAATTTAGTAAATTGTGCTTTTAGGCACTTGTTTTCATAATGCATCATTTGATATATGATGCCAGCCCGCATTTGCCTAGGCATGCTGCGAAGGCATTAATCTGATCCATTGCACCATACTATTATCTGTCTATAACTGGAATTGTGTGTGTGTGTATATGAGTGTCAGTGTCTGTTGAATACGTAGTTGATTGTGAAGAAGAACATCGAATACTGACGCTTCGATAAACATGTCACAGAATAAAATCAACCATCAGCATTTGCTGAAGGACATTTTCCCACGCAGAAAAGCGGCTGTTGTGGAGATTATTATAATTACAATAATAATAATCATAAATGTAGTTGTAGTTGTTGTTCTTGTTGTTGTTGTTGTTGCTGTTGTTGCTATTGTTGTAGTTGTTGTTTTTGCTTTTGTTGCTGTTACTGCTGCTTCTAATATTGGCTTGCACACGCACAATGAATGAGATTTTAATTAAATTTTCATCGATGTTAGGATACTCCGCAAAATAGTTCAATATAGAAGTTTAATTAATTAAAAACAATTAAGCTGGCTTAGCTTAACTATCATATTTTTAAATGGACTTTAAAACGCCATGCACTGAATTTAATCAATAAGCCAACTTATCATATAGCTTTAATGGCTGATTAAGATATTTTTATGTTACGATACTGAAAAGATTATCAATATTTTAGAAATTTGACTGTATTATTAAAGTATGTGATAACTTTGTTGAAAGAGAAAGTAATTTAGAATTAAGATTTTAAGACTATTACATACTACGTTTGAAGTGAGTATCTGCTCATGGTATGCAAATCTGTA
>OY282643.1:33632632-33855132 GCA_958299015.1 Tetanocera ferruginea
AAAAGCAATTAAAGCTGTTTTTGGTTGGCTTCTATTTAACCAAGAAAATGTAGTATTGAAAATTTGAAAATACTTCTTCCCGAACCCGCCGATTGATTTCTACACACTCCCCTATCAATCCAAACACTATTTCTACGCAGCCTTGTTGATTCAATATTAGATATTAACTGTACTTATATTATAACAGATCACAATAATCTTAAAAGAATTATGTATTGTCCCTTTTCTACGTATCCTACATATTTAACAGCTATTCAAACAAAAATGTTGCTTCTTGTTATGCTGGGAAATTTTACAACATGAAGACTAGCGTCATTTTCCTCAACTAGCATACATCAACCTATGCGTTATTATGTCTTGCTTTAACAGTGTTTCTTAAGTTCTATCCAACAACTGAACCAGAACTTGTTCAGCCTTAAGAATACTGCAAACTGTGTACGAAAATGGTCATCCTGAAAGTATGCACACAATATTCATTTGATATTTATCAGTAACGACACATTGATGACAACTGCAACATAACAACATTCGAGATAAATAAAACAACTTTGTCATATCGTATGCTATTTACAAGGAAAGGTCCTCAGGTGACAGTCTTCGATTAAAATCTAAGGTTAACGTATTTTTTTATACGTGCTCAATCGATGGTTTAAAATTTCGCTATTTTCTATGAAAACATTTACGAATTTGGTACCAAACAATGATGGCATCAATTTTTTAAACGAAAAAATTTGTTGTAATTTTGTTGTTGTAATTTTTAAGTAATATTTAGTCAACATCAATGAAGTAAATAGACGCAATTATTTCATATTTATTTATGTCGGATTTAAGGCAATTTTTGAATTGACCTTTTTTTTTTTTGTTTTTTTTTTTTAATTATGAGCTGTTTATAATTAAATTTTTGTTTTATTAAAATGCATTTATTTTCCTTAAAGAAAAAATTTTATTACAGTTAAAGTACCCAATATGGGTATCAGAATTGGTCAAAATTTTTATGGTCTATCCTCATGTTAAAATATTTTATGGAAAAAGTTTACATTTCATAGGGCTTCCATACAAAATGTGTACTTTGTTCTTGTGAGTCTCATCGCACAAGAAAACAATAGTTTTAAACATCCATAGTACCAAATATGGACATTTTTACGATATCCAAAGGATATGAAATGCATTTTCTCATCTTTCTTCAAAACACAAAATTTATTGATATTTTGCAGGAAAAATCATAAAATTCTTTTCTGAATTTAAAACCGCAACTTTGTAAATGAATAACTGTTCAGATATCCAAAAAAAAAATAAAATTTTATTTAAATTTTATAACAAAACCCATTAATTTGAAAAGAAGTCCTTGTCTTTCAAAATTAATTTTGGCTTAAATCCGTTATGATATGTTTTAAAAAAAAAACATCATATTTTTGATTGATCTTTGAATAAGTACTACTCCCTGTAATTTTTTATTAATTTTTTTTTTTAATAAAAAATTTTTAATATTAGGGTAGTGGGGGGCTTGTTGTAACAGGGGTAAGTTCTAACACTCTATTTTTGCCTAGAATACGAAAATTTTTTTTACAAGTCTCTCTTTTTTTTCATCCTATATAACGCGCTCTTTCAAACGAGACCCGTTAGTGTCTCATCGGACTTTACGTCGAGTGGGCGTAAATATAGGCTTTATTTCTAGCAGTTATTATAAAATATATATTTTTTTTATTTTTTGCTAATTGAATTTTAATCGGAGCATATTTTATTACAGTTTACTGATATATACATTAGACCGTATCACCTTGTATGGCAGAAAAATATAGGTACCTATTTTGACCCCGCTTCAATCGTTAGATATTTGAAAGAAATTTTCGAAAAAAATATTTTTTTTTTAAAGTGGTCCCTATGGTGCTATTTTGGTTTTTTCGTTATATCTTCGGTGCTTCTTGTTCGATCCGGAAGATTTTATATCTTTTTCAATCTACTTTTAGTTATGAAGTGACCGCTACAGCCACCTTAAATCCGAATTTCCGATTTCGAAAAATAAAAAAAAATTTATTATGATCCAAGTGTTATTTTTTGCAAAATAGGTCGGAAGTGCTTCTAAAATCCATTTTTTCGATTTCACTTCTTCTCATGGTTATAATGATTTTTTCAAAGCTTTAATTTGTTGGACTTTTTGGAACAGGATAATATGGTAGGAACGATAGAATCGATTGTGTAATCAGTCGAAAAAAAAACATTTCAGGTAAAAAAAACATCAGAAAATATTTTGATAACACCAACAAACACACAGATATAAAATCTTCCGGATCAAACAAAAAACACCGAAGATATAACGAAAAAACCAAAATAGCACCATACACTCAGAAAAAAGCTTATCGGAATATAATAAAAAAGGCATCATATTTAGAGAAAAATGGTATAGACTTTGCTCCAGAGAATGCTATTCTCAAATTTCGATACTAAAAATTCTCTAAAAATGATAAAAAGATTCCATGAAAAAGAAAAATATATCGTTTTTTGAGAAAAAACTTTTTATTTTTGAGAAAAGATTTGTTTTTATTGAAGAAAATACTTCTCTTAGTGAATTTTTTATCAAAATATAAGAAAAGTTTTTCATTTTTAATAAATTTTTCTCTATAAATGAGAAATTTTTGTGCGAGAAAAATACTTATCATTATTAGAGACATTGAAATATTTCCAGTTCCTAGAAGTAAAGAAATATTTCTTCGAAAATGTGAAAATTTATTCTAATTTAAGAAAATTTTATTTGAAAAAGAGAAAATTTCTATATCGAAAATAGAGAAATTTTTTAACGGAGCAAGGTATGTGTTTTTTTCTCAGTGTAGGGACCACTTTAAAAAAAAAATATTTTTTTCCGTGGCATGGAGGTTAAGTGTGTTGCTTAGCATGCTTGGAGCCCGGGTTCGATCCCCAGCCGCGGCGAAAAGTTTTTTTCAATAAAAAATTTTTCTGGTCGGTCACCACCTCTCTGCAGACAATGGCAAACCTCAGAGAGCAAATAATGCCATGTAAAGCTCTTTGAGAACATGAACTTTAGCCGTTCGGAATCGGCATAAAACATGTAGGTCCAGGTCTCGGTCAATTGTGTGCAAACATTTAATAACACACACAACACAATTGATCATAAGAAGCTCGGTCAAAGTCCTTTCAAGGGCTGAAATGCCCAATTTTTTTTTTTTTTTTTTTAGATACCCCTCGCAGAAAAACAAGGTACTGTATAAAAGTGAATTTTACTCCAAATTTGCTTTTTTAGCTGTGTGGCCTACTTGTATCTGCATATGAAAAAAATATCAAAAAAATTAAAAAAAATTAAACAGTTTCGATAGTATCGTAAGTGAAGACGTAGAATGCCGTTTAAGTTGTAACCTCTTCTACTTTGGCTCTTTAGTACGATTTTTTTTTATCTTCCGAAAATCAACAAATAAATTAATAACTCTCAACTAGGGAATTTTTATCGAGACGAAAACAAAGAAAACGTTTGAAGTGAGCTTAAATGATCAAGCAAAATGTACGTTTGACACGCTTAGTTCATTGACTTAGTTGAAAAGAAGGCGAAGCAAATGCACTTTCCCTTGGTGCCACTTTCATCTCTGCACGATATACCATACAGTTTGCGGGCTACAGTCAATTTAACTACTAATTTCAAAATAAACTGAAGACTCCGATTTATTAAAAAATCGTAATATGGTGATTATATCTTACGCTGAGATGTCCTTTTCATTATTGCCACTTTCGTCTCTGTCCGATGTTTAGTTCGCGAGCTACACTTTCGTCTCTGTCCGATGTACAGTTTGCGAGCTACTTTCGCTAGTGCTACTGGGATGTGAGATCCAAATTAATTTGCATTAAAAACAAAAATTAAAATTGTACGCCATCTATTGGATTAAAGCATAAAATGAAATATGATCCAAATCGTTTTTTCATAAGAGTTAAATCTAACCGGATCACAGACCATTTCGTTAAGTTTGACAGTTTCAGTTCATTGACTGAGCTGAAAAGAGGTTGTGATTGACATTTTGATTTAAAATAGAGCACTCATTTCTAAGTAGTACATACAATAACCCAATAAAGAAGTAGTACATACAAGAACCCAATGAAGCAGCCAGCGAATCAGTTCGTATAAGACAAAAACAATACAAGCAAAAACAACGAAATAAAAACAAAGAAATCAGCAGGCACAGCATAAGCAACTGATGATTGATTTTCTTATATAAGAACATGAATTTTTCTTCTTATGTTTTACTATTTTGTGACTTAAATATAATAGTGACAAAATCCAAAATTAGATATTCATTCAGCGCAGGATATATCTGATATTTTAGTATATATATTATCTTTTAACGATGAGTATTAAAGACTGTAGGTATACCCTAAAGTATTCGTCAAAAAAGTTTCATAGCCTTGAAAAAATCTGCTTAAACGACCCCAAACAAACCGTGCTGTAAGACGTAATTCTATGTCAAAATTTTATATTATCTTACAAAATACGCGTGCTATAAGGCAAGTATAGTGCTAAAAGTTTTGGGAAGGCTGTTTCATTCAGTGGAACTTCGAAAGTGCTTCTCATGTGCTTCCAAGAGACTGTTCGCAAATGCTTCAGTGGGATGGGAAATGTTTCTCGCCTTAGCTTCTTGGAAGTTCAATTTTTCCAAATCATTCACACGAATTTTTAATAATTTTTATCGAATTATAAATTTTTTGTGAAAAATATATTAAAACTTTATATAAAAAAAAAAATTAAAGATAATTCGACAAAACTAAAGCAAAATTTTTTTTAATTTTTTTTTTTTCATATTATTTTGTGATGTTTAGTGCCTTACATCTGCGTGGCATTGAATCGGATAAATTGCTTACAACATCCTCGGAAATGCTCTTTCAGGCTTGCTCTGCTTGGAAGATTAGAGAGTCCTTAAGATTAGAGACTTTAGAGAAGATTAGAGACTTTCTATGGGATTGAGATTGGGCGATTGTACCGGCCAGCTGAACATATCAATCTTATTTGCCGTAAGCCACTCTTTCACGCACTTGGCAGTTTGCTTCAGATCGTTATCATGCTGGTAGATCCAGTTCAGCGGCAAATTTTCTTCCACATGAGGCATCATTATATTTTACCATTAATTTGATCGGTCCAATTCATTCATGTTCATAAAAACAACCCCCGAATTCATGGGAATTAAGCCGCTACTCTCGTGGCCTGCGTACCAGTCGTAATTCGTCAGAACCTTTTAGATTGAACGTTGACGTATCAGAAAAAGTACAGTTTTGCATTATTTAATAATCCAATTCGCATGAGTTCTAGCAAAGTTCATCTCTCTTCGTCTGGTTTTTAACGAAATGGCTGTTTTGCACTTTTTTATGTTGAAAAAGGACCTTTTTCGCCCTTCTTTGGTTTGATCTGCCAGGAATATTCGGGCAAACATGTCTTTAGATTGTTGACGCCGTGACAAAAGAATCGTTTTTATTTCGCTTGTGTTTGCCTGATTCTCTCTTTGTGTGGTTTTCCGTGGCCTTTCACCCTTATGAATAGACACAGATGATCGAAAACGGCTCATAGCTTGTGAAATAGCGCTTTAGTGAATTTTAAGTTTTTTGGCAATACTTTATATGCTTTGTCATTGTTAGATCACATACAATTTTTTTTCGAATAACGGCAGACACATTTTTTAAAATAATTTTAATTTAGTTGCCACATAATAACATTTATTTTATATTTTTTTTTTTTTTGCTCACTGTGCTACGCTCAATTTTGAGTTTAATTTTTTAGCTCAGAAATGACAATTATTGTAAAGTCTTTTTTTTTCTTTCAGAAATTAAATTTTATTTAGTTTTATTTTTATATATCTTTTTCCAAGGAAAAAAGTTTCCAAAACTTTTTATTTTTTTCCTAGCCTTTTTATTTATTAGCACTTTTATATACGATTGTATTGCCCTTTATTTTTGTTTGGTTTTTATTGTAAGCACTTAGTTATAAATTTAATTTTGCTAATACACCCTGTACACAATCCCACAAGCACTGCAGCTAACAATGTATGACATTTTTTTAAACATATTTTCCAGAAAAAAACGCAACAATATATGTTACTTTATTGCTATTTTCTCTTTTTTCTCTTTCTATTTCTTTCTTTTATTGTCTTGCTTGCCATTTTGCAACAACAGCAACAACAACAACAACATCTTCTACTACTACTACTACAACAACTACTATGCAAACAAACAGTTGAATTCTTTCAACCATCACCAACATAAAATTGGGTTGCCACAAATAAGCTGCTGTAAAAAAAAAACAGAACGCACACTCAAACACACACATACACCATACTACACAGACACAAGCGTACACAAACTCCCATAAATTTCTTTAATAAAAACTACTAAAAGTAAACTGAAAGAAAAAATGCCAAAAAATAACTAAATAATTACAAAGAAATTTAAGCAAAATACATGCAATTTTTACGAGGAAAACAAACCAACAAAGAGCATACAAACACCAAAGAAACAGCACTCACATACACTCACATGCAAGCACACATGAACACTTAAACGAAGCTGGAAGCAGTATAAAAAGAAACTAACAAAATAATTATTTGCAGCAGTCAACAAAAGCAGGCTACAAGCCAAATTAACAAAAATCACATAACAACACTTGCAAAGAACAAACACACTCACATGTTTACACACACACACACGCACACACTCATGCTGAAACATATTAAAATTTTAAAACAAACAGAAAAACCAAAAACATTGAAGCAATTAAATTAAAAAAATTTAAAAGCTGTTTTGCATTCAATGTAAAACCAAACGAAAAAACTACAAAAATGCAAACACAAACACACACACACACACACATACACTCATTGACACATATACGCAACTTTGAATATAACAATAAAAACAATTTAAAATTGACAAAAACTGGCTAAAATGTTTGCAGTTAAAAACACTTACTTTATTAGAATTGAAAATTCGTAAATAACAATAAAAAAAAAAAAAAATAAAAAAAAAAACTAAACCAACAAACAACTAACGAAAGCTTTACTTGTAAACTAGAGAGAACTATTTAAAAACTATTTAAAATTTAAAACTAATAAAAATAATAGTAAAAAAATTCCTTACAATAAGCAAACGATGGTTAAAAAAAAAAACATAAATTAAAAACTAGTTAAATTTAAATAGTTTTAGTTACTAAGCCAATAACGTGATACAAATTTGTATGAAATTTTTAAAAATCCTTTAATATGAAAACTTAAATTTTAGCCTACCGTTAAAGCATAAAACAAAAATATGATAAATTTTATAACTATTATAATTATCGTTGTTGTTTCATGTTGTTGCCAACTACTTGATGTAGAAAACTTTCTAACTAACTAAAATATTTTGTTTCAACTTGAAAAAAACTACAAAAAAAAAAAAACCCAACAAAGCTTTACTCCAAATGCATCCTCGGCAACTTTCAGCTAAGCCAGAACAAATTAAAATTTTGGAAAAAAATTACTAGTACCTACAAATTAGACCAGATATACATAATTGTACAAGATTTTTTAAATCAAATTTATTTAATGGGCACTAGCCTGGATTTAGTGGACAGCTTATTGGACAGCTTGCTAGGGTCACTTTGTTAGCTTATATCCTAAGCAGACATATGGTTTTCGTACTAAAATGAAAGCTCAAGAAACCACGTACTAGCATAGTGTCAGACATGTGGTATTGTACTAAGTTGTACACTTATCAGCTGATGCTAACTGAATAATTTGTTTATGCATTCGGATTGCAGCAAAAACATATTATTCTGACAGAAAAGCTTAAAGCTTTGGCTGTATTCAATGCGATTCATCGTATTACATTTAAGATCACCACTGAATTTTAATGGTTTCTAGTATGCTATTGTAGTACGAAACTCTAGTTGCTTTGGAACAAAACCGATGAAATACCGATGACACGCATATAGTTTTCATATCATATTAAATTTTGTACTACTGGGTGTCTAGGATATGACACTAAAAAAGTGATTGAGCCAAAGTCCCGATCTTGCGAACCTTGCCGCATCGGCCAACACGTTGGGTATTTAGCAAAAATTTATAATTCATGGCTTACCTGGACTGACGCCTAGAAGGATCTTAAGTTTGACAGAGTCCTGTTATTTTTCACCCCAACATTTCATACCCACATACTTATACCCTATTGGTTTACATTCTTCTTATACCATTCTCTTATTTGCATATTAAAGCACTCTGGCAACTCTTGCTACTTGCTTATTGTCGTGTTTTACTTGAGTTCTTGTATTTTTATTTTAAATTCAATTTTTTAGCAAGTTTAACCTTTTTAAATTAGTCATAATTTACTTTGTCGTATTTTGCTGAAGATCATCGTTGGATTTCTGCAAATTCATCCAGTGAATGTGCCGGAATTATCCTTTTTATATAAAACTAGTGGAAGTAACCCGGTGTTAATCGGGGTTGTGCCTCGAGCACAGAAAGAGGACGATTTTCAAAACTGCTTTCATTTTACGTTTTTAAAATTATCAATTCAATTTTAAAATTTTTTAAATTATCGTTTTTTGCGGTTTTGCCCCCTCCTTCTGTCGAAAGTGTTTAGACAAATTTCCGTAAAACTTTACCTGCCTCTTCAACGTCTCGATCTGACGTCTGGTTTGTGAGGGAAATGGACACCCACACTCAGAAAAAAAACACATATCTGCCTCCGGTGAAAAATTTTTGTATTTTCGATAATATCAATTTTCTCTTTTCAAATAAAATTTTCTTCAATTAAAATAAATTTTCACATTTTCGAAGAAATATTTCTTCAATTCTAGGAAATGAAAATATTTAAATGTCTCTTATAATGACAAATATTTTTCTCGCACGAAAAAAATTCTCATTTATACAGAAAAATTTTTTGAAAATGAAAATTTTTTCCTATATTTTCATAAAAAATTCACTATGAGAAGTATTTTCTTCAATAAAAACAAATGTTCTCTCAAAAATAAAAAGTTTTTTCTCTAAAATCGAATTATTTTAATATATTTCTCTTTTTCATAGAAGGTTTTTATCATTTTTAGAGAATTTTTATGATCGCATTTAGAGAAAAGCATTCTCTATAGCAAGGTCAATACCATTTTTCAGTAAATATAATGCCATTTTTATCATATTCCGAGAAACTTTTTTCTGAGTGCAGTTTGAAAAGTCATTTCGAGAAAAATGCGTTTAAAGTTTTTCCAAGCATGTATTTAATATGCAATTTTATCTCAAATAAATTTCAATTTTAAAGAATTCTATAGGCATCGATCCGATTTTTGGATTGTCTTCGCTCAACTTCGGTTTTGGTCGATACTGTTCGGTTAATTTTTTTTCATCTTTATATAGCTTCTGCTGGTATTCGTTAAACTTCTTTTTTTTTAGGTTCGCCTTTGGTTCTTGACTTCGTTTGCCTTCGGCTCATTCCTTAATTTTTGTAGAAAGAACTTTTAAAAGTATAGGATGTATTTCAGTAACAGATACAAATGCTTACCAAGTTTCATCAAAAGCGGTTCATACGTTTTGACGTGAATGAGCCAAACATAGTTGATTGAATAAAGCGCCCTCTCACGGAAGTTTTCTGAAATTTAAATAGCCTCAATTCTGTTGCAGAGTCAAGTTATTTCACGTACCAAATTTTAGTAAAATCGATTAAGTCAATCGATTAGGAGTTATTGAGTCTTAACAATGCACGTCTTAAAGCGCCCTCTTTCGGAAGTCTTTGGAATTTTTTATATTTTATGTTTTATCTTGGGTGCAGTAGTTCATACCAAATTTCATTGAAATCGGTACAGGCGTTTAGGAGTTATTGAGTCTTTAAAACGCACTACGTAAAGCACCCCCTTACGGAAGTCTTTGAAATTTTTATAGCCTATGTTATCTTGGGCGCAGTCAAACCTTCATACTAAGTTTCACTGAAATCGGTCAGTTCAAAAAAATTCAAATTCGACCAGCTCAAAAAATCTCCCCCAACCAAATTTCATATTAATCAAAAAGCGGGTTTTTTCTCAAAAATTTAATTTCTCTCTTAAAAGGTTGGGAACCCCCTCTATCAGATATATCATTTATATATACATTCCGCTTCTTTATAGTTTCATTTATTTTGAGTTTTAATTAATGCCAAAGAAGCGTACGACAAACTTTAATGTTCACTTATTAATATATAAGATAAGGCAATCACGAAAGTGCTTCTTGGAGGTCTCAAAAGACCAAGAGGAATAGAATAGCAGAATAGATTGTCGGAGTATGAAAATTTGTTTAAATCATTTAAGTGCATGGATGAGGCTTTCGTATATTCTAAGCGCTAACGTAGCAGAAAAAAACTCCGGAGCCTTGCCAATGCTACTGCAAAAGCAGCATCTCCGTCTACAAATGTTATTCCAAAAGCCACTACTGATTGTAATATTGAGCCTTTACCCAACTTTAATACTTCAGGTGAAGCATTAGCAACTGAAATTGAGGTTGTTACCAAAGTTCATAATACTAATTATGTGGCTACTGCAAAATCTCCAGAATTTGTCGATCCCAATTTACTTTTGGCTGAGGTTTCTGCTGTTATTCCTTCAATTAACTTAAGGCGGTCTTCTCATTCAAAACCCGTTTTTTGGACCCTTTTTAAAAAAATTCTTATTTGAAAACGCAAAGAATAATTGAAAATTTTTTATTTATTGTATTACAAATGTTTCAATGTAAATAAAAAAATTTTTTTGCCTCGATACGTGGGCTGTTCAAAAAGTAATGAGACTTCAAAGTTGGTGGTGAAAAAAAAAGGTGTCGTCACGGCGGCCACGATTCCGGGTCTCCGGAGCGTCTGAAATAAAAAAAAACAAAAACGGGGTTATAATCAGTATAGATGTAATTCTCGGGTGAACCTCAAACTTGATTTTGTGATTTTTTTTTGACAAAATGGCGGCCATTCAAAAAAAAAATTCAATTTCGGGCTTTTTTTTGTAGTTTAGTGTAAAAACAAAATAGTAAAAAATTTTTTAAAATTATGATCGAGGTTCACCCAAGAATGGTGACAATTTTGCGTCGATTCCACTTTGTTTCATGAAAATCGGTTCAGTTGAACTGGAGATATCATGGCCGCCAGTTCGAAATGTCAAAAAATCAAAAATGTTTAAATGCTTAAGAGTTGTTTTAAAGAGCTAACAATTCTCCGTCGAATTCACTTTGATTCATTAAAATCGGTCCGGTAGAACCGGAGAAAACTTAACTCATAGGTCAAAATACGAGGGTTTCAAAAAAACCAAAAAATTTTTTTTCAAGAAAAGCAGTTCTGCTGGTATCAAAGTTATTTTTTTGGCAAAAAAAGAAAAAAGTGACAAATTAAAGTACGCAATTAACAAAAAGAGGTAATTCTGCGTCATTAGAGCTTTATTTCATCAAAATTGGTTCAATAGATGTGAAGAAAACTGGTCAGGTAGTCAAAAAGGGCCTTTGAAAGAAAATGGCTTTTCCAGCAACGTACAAATTTTCTAGGGAAGTATAGTACAGATTGTTGGAGAAACTTTGTGCAAGGTCCATGAGGCCACAAAACATGGTTATACCTTTTGGCCCAATCCCTAAAAGCCGCATGGCAAGAACCAAGCGTCGATTAATTTCATATGATTTTCCGATCATAGGTGACGAAGGAATATATGTTGTGCGTGGGCAGGCGCAGTTCAAAGCGATTTTAAATCCAACTCCATTCTGAGAACTCAATTTTTTGCTTGCATGAGGCACAAATTACCAACGCTGACAACATGGTAAACACAGAACAGAACTCGAGAATGCAATACTTCAAATTGTTTTTGATTGATAATTCGTCGTCTTCGTTATTCTTGAATTTCTTGTCCGATGTACTGGTATATTCAGAATCCTCTGGTCTAAGATGCTGATTTCCACTAAACCCGCGTTTTTTAGCACGATTCTGACGCTCACTTGGGCGTTTTTTTTTTTTTCTTTATTTTTTTTCCGATCCATTTTACAAAAATCACAATAAATTTATGAAAAATTTACTTTTCCGTTCACTGAAGCGCACGCGTCTGTTGCTCAACTCGATACAAACTGAACTAAATGATGCTTTCAGTTGAACACCTGGACTCAAAAAATGCTTCAACCCCTAAAATAAGCAGAAATGTGTATTCGTATGTTTGTATAAATATGTGTGCAAACACGTTTTTATCTAACAATAAACATTTTCAACAGAATTCGGTGGTTACTTTATGCCGCTTCGTTCGAAAATGAGGCGAAAAAAAAATAGCTAATTTTGACGAAGACCTTGCTTCACAAAAAAGGCTGTATCTTCTAAAGTATTTCGAATTTCTAAAAATCCTTTTAGGGGCATATTCACAACTACTCAAGCTATAAATAAATGCAAAATGCAAAAAGTCGATAAAAAAAGGTGCTCAATGAGAAGACCCCATTAAGCACTAATTCTCCTTCTAATTCTGGTAGTTGCACAATATTTCTTCTAAATAAAATCAAGAAGACAATAACTTTAAGAAGAACATCTTCTTGGGTAAAAATCATACAGAAATCTTCTAAGCTTTGTTCTTCTTTATTAAGTTTTTATGTGACGATTTTTCTGAGTGTAGATAATAAAGTGGAGGCAAGTGAATAATTAGATATTTTTATCTGCAGGAAATTACAAGTTCGATTTCGTATTAAAATGTGATCATGGAAAAAGATTTTCAATACAACAGCCATAAGGTCTCATTAAAGGCTTACAGATAGATGTTTTTTATATATATTCGCAATCAACTTTGGCTCTCTTGCTTATTTTTGAGTTTTTCGGCTCAAAAGTAACAGTCCGCTATTATAAATTTCAATGAAATCCATTTTTAGTAGCTCGAGTTTCATAAACATAACTTTGTTAATATCGTTCCTAGAAATTTGTGGGGCTGTACAATAAAATGGATAAATTATCGCTTATTTTAATGATGACCTCGAGACAACTCCAAACACAAAAAAATGTTTAAAAACAAAAAAAAAAAAACAAGTGGCCATTTCAGCCCTTGAAAGGACTTTGACCGAGCTTCTTATGATCAATTGTGTTGTGTGTGTTATTAAATATTTGCACACAATTGACCGAGGACTGGACCTACATGTTTTATGCCGACTCCGAAGTGCTAAAGTTCATGTTCTCAAAAAACTTTACATGGCATTATTTACTCTCTGAGGTTTGCCATTGTCTGCAAAGAGCGATCTTACTTGACCGATCAGAAAATTTTTTTTCTTTTAAAACTTTTGCCGCGACTGGGAATCGATTTTGGGCTCCGAGCATGCTAAGTCACACACTTAACCTGTATGCCACGGTCACCAAAATGTCCATAACTTATACATTTAATGTCCTATATTTGGAAATAGTTTACTGTTAAAACGAGCTATACTAGTAAGGTATTTCCTTCTTTACGGTATTTCCGCATAGACTTCCGGTTAACCCTTTTTCCGCAATTAACCCTCCGTGTGGCTAGTTAGTATTTGAACACGTACTGTGGCTAGTGGAACGATAGCGTCAAAGCCATTTTTGAACACCTTCAGAAATATTTCTAAGCCTAAATTTTTTAAGGTTTTTGATAAACACTTCAATTGAAGGAAAAAAAAGTATTTTCGCCAAAATATCTACTCAATTTTATGGTAAAAATTTCGAAACAGCCGAAATCGAGCTTTTTTTAATTTTTTAGTCCAAAATTCATGTCTCCGGCCCTAATTGATATTAAGGAAAAATATTCTAGGGATTAAAGCTTCATATAAATTTCTTTAAAAAAACCTAACCAGATTTGGCTCCGTCCCAAAAACCATAATTATTTTGCAACCTGAAAATTGGGTTTTTGCGAGTAAAAAAATTTTAAAAATTAAAGATTTTATTGGTTAAAACTTTTTTGGTTACAAATACGTGTTTTTTATGTTACGTTTATTTGTACATTAAAACAAGTGAAAAATATGACAAAATTACTTCATTTGGAGCAAAAATAACAACAGCTTTTACTTACCAAAAATAGTCCTGTGGCTACTGTAACGAATTCGTAGTCGAACCAACTTTGCAGTCACAGTACGGACACACGGCTTAACCAAAACTGACACTGCTTGGCAACTGTTCATACAAAGGTTGAAAGTTTTTTTAGTAGGAGATACCAAACGTCGCCCATTGCACATGTATGAGATACAGCTATGTCGTAAAAAGTAGAGTGACGACATCGTTATACTAGCCACACGGAGGGTTAACCCAACCCAACTCAACTATTGATTTCATTCTTAAAATAATGAAAATTAAAACTAATTCAAATTTTGTTCAAAATTTGTTAACTTTTTACCAAAAGAGTACTTTATTTGGCCTAATCAAATAAATTCTATGTGCATACTTTCAGGCTGGCAATTTTTTCGTATATTAAAAGCACTGTAATGGCAATAATGAATAGTTTGAGTGATATTGGGTACAGAGCAAGTCACTTGTCATTTAGATATTCTATAGGGATAAATCTTTTTTTTTAAGCACGTTATTAAAACAGAACTACTTATGCATAAAAATTAGTCCCCGTTACTTATATGAGGCCGTCTTTAACGTATCAAGTTCATGATAAATTTTGAGAACTTCAATATTGTTGTTTTTAGTCTATTTCTTTCACAACTCTTGATAATTCTTCCTAAATGCAATGAAAGCGCCAGATTCTACGGATTCGGTTTGTTCCAAAAGATCAGTTTTTCCATTTTCATTATATTTCATTGTAATTGTAATACATCTCTAAATTTTGTCAATATGATACACTTTGTGAGTAACAGTATAGCCAGAGTAGCGAGACTAAATATGATATCAGGTATATGAGTGCCGTGACTGATCTAAAGAAAGCGAAACTTACAAGCATTGTATATTCATCAAGTAGAAAACTTAACGGTAAAATGACAGACTTAATTGAGCACAACTCAGCTATCAGCCATTATATTGCCCAGAAAAAATGTTACCTTATCAAAAATTAAGCTTCTACAAAAACACTTTTCAGTTAACGATCGAGGAATGCATCGATAACGTAGAAAATTTTTCAAGAGTTTGCTTACTAATACTTAAGTTAAAAAATCGTAATACGAAAATTGGAGTTGCAGATGGGTGGCCAAAACTGTAAAATTATTGTTTATGAATTTATTTGAAGCATATGTTGAACAAAGATAAGCTATGTTCTTAGGTTCGTTCTTTGTACTATGTTCTTAGGTTCAAAAAAACTTTGTACTAAAACTTGCCCTTCACTTTATGTTGTAATAACCATATTATTTTATAAAAATCTATCAATACAGGCAGTTCATAAAATTTTGATTTTTTCAGTTAAAAGCTCTTAGCTGTCTTCCGCTAGTTTAAAACAATGTCTATGCATTTGAAGCACTTAAAAACAAAATCCATTATTATTGGATTTCCGAATCAATGTTATTTTGCCAAATTTCTGTAGATATATAAATGTACCTAACGAACTTAAGTAGTACCGAAAAAAAAAAAAAAAAAACAATATACCAAAAAGCTTCTTAAAATCAAACTATAAATAAATGAGTCCAATTTCTGCAACAATTCTAAAAACCAAAGAAATAAAAAACAATAAAACTTATAATAAAATTATTTTTGTAGCTCTGCCCTAAAACTTAATGGAAATGCTAAATAAAATCAAACAAACTTGAAATAAATAATAAACTATTTTAATTAAATGACAAAAACTTAGAACATAAAATCCAATATATTATTGGTGTGTTGTAAATATAGATATATTTATATAGAAAAATATAAATGAACTCTACTCCTCTATTGTTGGTTTCCTCTTTTATAACTAGTACTACTTCAACTTAAACTATATGAATATGATTTGCTGCATACTAGCCGAAGTTGGCATGACCTTGACTAAATATTGGAATGACAAGTCAAGAGTCGCTACTGCTATTTCAGGCAAAACTATATGAAAAACTTTAAAATTTAAACTAACTCCATTTGTTGCAACTTGAACTATTGTTACTTAAACGGCTGTAGGGTACCCAAAAAATAAAACAAAAAATAAAATCCAGATAATGTTCAATAGAATTAAATAATTTTATGTCAAGAAAATAAACAAGAGAAAAAAATATATCTATATCCGTCAACCCACCCTAGAACAATAAATAGTACGCGTACCTTTTCCAAATAAATATTTCAAAACTAAAAAACTAAAACTTAAACTTTGTTGTAAATAAACTTGAAATTTTATTAGTAAAAATGTAAAAAAAAAAATGTGTCGGAGTACCGAAAAAGAACCAAACCAATTATCAAAAAGTCACACTCAAGGCTTAAAACTAAGTAAAAATTCTGCCAAAGGCGGAACAATATTTTCACAATAATAAGAACAAAAAAAAACAGGCTTGTTTTTTTGTCAAAAAAGAGCAAAAAAAAACTAAATAAATTAGCAAGAACTAAAATGTAAATTAACGAAATTTGTGTAGTTTTATGTATTTTTTCAAAATAAAAAATTAAAATTGAAAATTGAATTATATCAGCTAAGAAATCAAATAAATGTTCGAATATGTTAACAAAACGCAGCTCATTGAAGAAGAAAAACTACTATTAAACAGAAAAAATCTCGTTTTAGAAGATTTTTTTTTTATATTTAGATATGAAAAAAATTGTAAATTAGCAAAGTTATTTTAAAACCAAACAAGAACTATAGGTTTATCAGCATAAATGTCAAAATGAATCCAATGAATATTTTCTAATTATGATAAAAATTAGAGATGACAAATTTTTTTTCCAAACTTTTCAAATGAATAACAGACAGTTTAAAAAGAAATAAACAACAAAAATTAGCTGAATTTAAATATCAAATCAAACTCAAACTCAAGACCCTAACAGTAAATCAAAAACAACATTTGTAAAACAAAAAAAAAACTCTAATAATATTATTGTTATAAATGTATGAACGAAATTTGTAGAGCAGAAAAAACAATATTTATTAAAATAGTAAAATAATAATAAAAAAGAAAATTTATTGTAAATGTTTTGTTTTTTATTTTAATTAAATAAACTTGAAACGAATTCTTGAGTTTTTAAGCAAATAGACGTAAAAATTTATCATTAAACGAAACATAGAAAACTAGAAAAATTTAAGAAAAAAAAAAAAACAATTAAAGTCCTTAACATAAGGATAATTATGAGCATCAAATTGAATAATTGAAGTAGAAAGAAAAAAAAACCTGTGCAAAAAATAGAATTTTAAAAATTCTATATTTGACAAAGACGAGACCATTTCAGAGCTACAGAAATTCACTTAAATGCAGCCATTCAAAATAAGTAAAAAAAAACAATAAATAAAAGTTTGAAAAAATAAACAACAAATTAAATGAATAAAGAAAAAATATATATTTGAAAAAACATAAAAAACGGTTTATTTTTGTGACAAAAGTTTTGAATTTCAAAACAAGGTTGGTATTTCTTATTTATAATTAAATTTCAAACACATTTTGAAATAATTTATATGCAGAAATATGCAGTTTTTGAATTCATGTATCTTGTACACACATGCCTTATGAACTTTAACACTAGGTCTATGAAATATTCATGTTCTCGTGTTTTGTTCTTTTGTATATTTTGTACATTGTTATCATGTGACATAGTTCAAATGACCCATGTAATTGTTTACTGGACCAAAATTCATGAATGCAATACATGCAGATCATGTAAAAATTCATAACTATTTTGTACTTTTTTGGTGCGGTGCATAAATTATTTTTAAAAATTAATCTTTCATAGCACCAAGTTTTTTAAATCCTTACTCATTTGCTTGTAACCTTCAACTATTATCAAAGCAATCGTCATACTTTCATTAGTTTTCGTCATACTTTTTCCATAACTTTCAAGTAAATATATTTTCTCAGTTTAACTAGCTTCCTCACTCAACACTATACATTTATCAATCATTAAACATTTCCTTTCCCAAGTTTACTCAATATCAGAAAATTTTGCCTAAAGCTTCAAACACACAAGAAAGTAAGTTCATAAATTTCCGAAAAAAAAAAATAATCAGCTATCATGCGTTGAAGTGTTCTTCCTAGACCAGCAAGTTGTTGCTTAACATTTTCTCATATCAAAGAAAATTTTGCTGCACGCAACACAACACAAATTAGCCAAATAGCCAAACGCTCAGCATAAATTGCTTTCCTTTCGGTTGCGTGTGAATTTTGTGTAGCCCCAGATATGGCAGTTTTGCTATTTATGTACCTAGCCATCGACATGTAAATGCCTCTCACCTGCTTAGATGAGTTCTTTGCAAAATCCACATCAATTTTGAGCTGCTTTAAGCTAGCTCGAAAACAGAGAAATAATAACGTTGCGGGTGGTCATTTGCTACATCGATTTCTTTTCAATTTGCTTGCCATGCCAAGACTGACCTTGTAGCCAAGTTAACCGATTATGGTTAATTTTCAGTTACTGATTTGAGTGGCAAGTTAAGCTACGGCACACAATTTCGTCAAAAGTAGCAACATTTTTCAACGGAACTCACATAACGAACTTGAAGATAAAAATCTATTGAGCTTTATTCACAAATTTAGTTGGTGAAGACCTTCAGACGGAACTTCACTGCTCAAATAAGTTTTGAAAAGTGTTCAAGAATAATAAATTTTATCAATAATAATCAATTTTGAAAACTACATTTACAATTGAAATTAAACCAACTTTGAAAATATGCGGTAAAATAGCCTTATTATTATTTTTTTTAATGAAATTATTAATATTTTCTTTTTGTTTTTCAAATACATAAAAAAGTTTTTCATAGTCCTTCACATGCCTTTTTTTGGACTTATAAATAAAAAAAAAAAGGAAATCGCATATTTTATCGACATTTTATCATATCGAGCAGTTATAAATACCTATATTATCAAAAATTACTATTGAATATCGAATTTTTATAATCGTGTCTGCAGACAAACATGGGCAGACAGACAGGCGAACAGGTGAAAATAGCTAAATCGACTTAGAAGGTGATGCTGATCATAATATGTATAGTAGACCGTATCAAAAAAATAAATTTCGCCGCACACCAGCTAATCTAAAGCGTTATTGAAAGAAAGTTTCAAAAAAAATTTTAGAAAATAGCGAAAAATTTCTTCTATAAAAGTTTAATGATTTTTTATGAGACAAAAAATAGGTCTTCCTGAGACAAAAACAAAAATAAACAATTATTTAAGATCGGACGGTAAATACCGTTCGGTCAAAAAACAAAAATTTTTTTCGAAACCTCCTTTCAATAATGCTTCAGATTAGCTGGTGTGCGGCGAGACGGTCTAGTGCAGGAGTCTCCAAACTTTTAAACCTAAGGGCCAGATTGAATACTCCATAAAGCCCCAAACGCCAAGATCTAGGTAGGTCATCAGATTAACATACCATTATAATTTTGTAAAATTGATATAAGTACAGTGAAACTTCACTAACTCGAAATTCTCCATAACTCGAACTACTATTCGTGATTTCTCAATGCATTTTTCTTAGTTTTTCATCTATATAACTCGAATTTTCCGTAACTCGAAGTAAAATTCCGGTCCCTTGACGTTTCGATTGAGGGAAGTTTCACTGTATATCGAGTTTTGATAATCGCGCATATTTACATTTCGTGATTAGTCTGTGTGTGATGTTTTCATTAATTTATGGGCATTTCCGCAGAAAAGTCTACCATGACCAAAAAATTAAAAGTCAACCAACATTTTTTTTGTACTTGTATTAGTAAAGAGAAATATTCAAAATTAATTTAATAAAAGAGTTCAAATTTTTCCCATGTTGCGTTGGCAAGATATCGGGCTACCAAGTTTAAGTTAATGTTTTGGTCAGTTTTGTTTATTTCTATGAGCATTTTCGCTTTACAATTTCCATTTCTAAGAGTAATTGTGCAATTGAACTCTTATGCAAAACTTTTGCTACAACAACAACTAACCGCAAAATAAATGCAAAAGAGCAAACATATGTATATCAATTAACGGTAAAATTTTGATTTGATTTTAATGATATTCTGAGGTAACGTCGATAAACCGTTAATTTTATATTAAATTTGAAAAGTGAGTAACGTCACTCCACATTGCTCGAAGTTTGCCTGATTTCGTTACTAAATTTGGTTGCAGTTATTTTAGTGGAATTTTGTTCCAACTTCTCAATGTAGATGGGGAAGGAGTTAAACAAATATAATATACTAGCGGATGTTACCCGGTGTTACTCGGAGTTGTGCCTTCACGATTTTGAAAAACGCTTTTTTTTAATTAACGATTAAATTTTAAAATTTTTGAAACTATCGTTTTTTGGGGTTTTTTTCACTTCCCTCCGTCAAAAGTGTGTAGTCTAATTTCCGTAAAACAGTATCTGCCGGTCATATTTAAAACAAAAAAATTACATCTTCAACGTCTGGATCTGACATCAGGGTTCTGAGGACAATGGTCACGCAGTTTGAAGAAGTCATTTCGAGAACATTATATCAAAAACAAAATTCTAATTTTAAAAAATACTTTTGTGATCGATTCGATTTTTGAATCGCCTTTGTTCACCTTCGGTTTTGGTCGATACTGTTCGGTTGATTTTTGTTCATATTTATATAGCTTCTGCTCGTATTCATTAAACTTCTTTTTATTATTCATTAGGCTTTGGTTCTTGACTTCATTTGCCTTGATTCCTCGATTTTTGTCGAAAGAACTTTTAGAATCATAGGATCTATTTCAGTAACAGATACAAATGTTTACCAAGTTTCATCAAAATTGGTTCATCCGTTTTGATGTGAATGAGCCAGACATTAGTTGTCATTAGTTGATTGAATAGAGCACCCTCCAACGGAAGTTTTTGAAATTTAAGTAGCCTCAATTCCGTTGCAGGGTCAAGTTATTTGACGTACCAAATTTAAGTAAAATCGGTCAAGTCATTTGAGAGTTATTGCGTCTTAAAAATTCACTATTTAAAGCGCCCTCTTGTGGAAGTCTTTGGAATTGTTATAGCCTTTGTTATATCTTGGGTGCAGATACCTTCATATAAAATTTCATTGAAATAGGTTCAGGTATTTAGTAGTTATTATAAAGTGCCACGCCCACATATTTCCGTCCACTTTTTTAAACCCCCTATGAGCTTCCTCTCTATCAAACGTACTCGGTGTTCAAATTTCAGCTCAATCGGATATACGGTGCGCGAGCCTATACGGAGCAGACAGACAGGCAGACAAACAGACAAACATTTGATTTTAATATTAGATAAAAGCTAAACTTTATGTTATATTTACGTCAAATATTTTTTTAAACAAAATTTTAACTTAAAATGTTCGGATGGAATTTTAAGTAACGTCACGCCAGATGACTTAGCCTAATAAAAAAAAACCGAGAAAGATTTTTTAATTTGATAACCAGCAAAATAAACTTATATTATTTTAAATTCTTCGAAATAAAGTTTTGTATAAGAAGTCTTGCCCAATTCGCAGAGTTTTGCAAATTTTCTAATCTAAGTCGAAAACCATTTCTGTTTTTTGTAACGTCACGCCAGTGCATATTGTTGCTTATATCTTTTAATTCTTACAGTCGATTGTTATAATTCTTTTACTTAATATAGAGCAACTTAATAACAACGCAAATATAAAAAAAAGTTTTTCAAACTAAGACTTCTTCATTCTTTTTTTATTAAGGGGGTCTTCTCATTGAGCAACTTATTTTTTCGACTTTTTTTTTGCATTTATTTATTTATATATTTATTTAAACGCGTTTATCTCTAAACCACGTTTTTCGAACTGGCGGCCATGATATCTCCAGTTCAACTGAACCGATTTTCATGAAACAAAGTGAAATCGACGCAGAATTGTCACCATTCTCGGATGAACCTCGACCATAATTTTAAAAAAATTTTTACTATTTTTTTTTTACACTAAACTACAAAAAAAAGCCCGAAATTGAATTTTTTTTTTTTTGAATGGCCGCCATTTTGTCAAAAAAAATCACAAAATTAAGCTTGAGGTTCACCCGAGAATTACATCTATACTGATTATAACCCCGTTTTTTTTTTCATTTCAGACGCTCCGGAGACCCGGAATCGTGGCCGCCGTGACGACACCTTTTTTTTTCACCACCAACTTTGAAGTCTCATTACTTTTTGAACAGCCCACGTATCGAGGCATAAAAAATTTTTTTATTTACTTTGAAACTTTTGTAATACAATAAATAAAAAAAATTTTCAATTATTCTTTGCGTTTTCAAATAAGAATTTTTTTTAAAAAGGGTCCAAAAAACGGGTTTTGAATGAGAAGACCGCCTTAATTTTTTCGTACAAAACGTACATAACGCCAGTTTGGAAATGCCCATATGTATGACGTCGTATTTATATGTATGTTTATTACTATGTTTGTTTATTTACTATGTTATAAATTAGTACGAGCTTCTTACAATTGATCATAAAAAGCTCGGTCAAAGTCCTATCAAGGGCTGAAATGGCCAATTTGTTTTTTTTTATGTTATAAATTAATTAATTTTGGACATATCATAGCTTGAACACATTGACGACGGCTAACAACATTCCGACATCTGTCAAATTTTTATACCCTTAGTATAAGAAGCCATGGTAGGTATAGGTAAGAAAAGATGGTAGGTATTGAAAGTGGATATTACAAAAGTAGGCACTTTTAATCGAAATTTATAATTTTTTCGTCGATTGACATGAAATTCAGTATTTAAGCCGGTATTTTTCTAAAAAAGTATGGTCAAGTTCGAAAAAAGTGGCTTTATTAACAACAACTTAACATTGACTTAAGTTTTGATTTGAAATGCCCACACTAAGTTTGAAATATTGAAATTCGAATAAAAATCACGTCTACCTTCCATACAAAGTGACGTCATCAAATTTATTTATTTACAACAACAATACATATTGCAACGATTCCTTGATATTGTTGAAAATAATGTATTGCACACATTATTTTTGATATTTAAACGTAATCTGAGTTTGAATTTTGGACAAATTGGATGAAACTTACGCCTATCCCCATAAAAAGTAAAGTCATAAAAATAATAAAACCTAAGTAACTCCGGATATTGAAAGATGCTGTAGAGGTTTTGGAACATCGGCCAAGTCGAAGATAATTCTTAGATTTAACATGTTTTTTATTGAGAAATGTTGGATTGAATAAAAATATGTTTCACGCATTAAAATACATTGTGAAGCATTTATTTCGCAAACTTGGTCTTCATGTCCCGTTGATTTCGGAATTGAAGCTCCCGGTGCTTTAAAAATAAATTTTAAGTAAGCCTCGTTTTTCTGATATTAATGCAGAAACAAATAACATCAAGATATTCCGAAATAAGTCAATCACTGGTATAGAAACCCTTGTCACAAAACTTCAGAACTTCGGAAACTATTTATTTGTAATTTGTTGATATCTTTAAAAAAATATCAATCTTGGTGCAATTTTAAAAGATATATAAATCTGCTGCTTTGCTCTATATCTTTTTTAAAAAATTTTAAGAAATCAAATACACAAAAACTTCACAGATCCAAATTAACTGAAAAGTCACAGATATATAAATTTCATTAACTTTACCATCATTTTAATAAATAAATTATATGGATTATTGTATTTTTAGTTGTTACATAAAACATCTCATTATTATTTTGTATGATGAATGTGTTTGCTTTAATTTATTAAAATAAATTAAAAGGTTGGGCCAGATGCTGGACACCTCGGGAAAGCTGTCGCGGCACCGGATTGGTGATAATCGCGGAACAGTTTTGGCCCGCGGGCCGTAGTTTGGAGACCCCTGATCTGATGTATAGTTTTCTATACCTGCAACTCTGACTTTTGGGAGGAATGACAAAATAAATATTACCCTTATAAAAAATTTTTAGAAATAAGTCCTCAAGATTTTTTGCTGTAGAAAAATTAATGTAACCAGCTTACTATAAATTTATTTTTAAACTGGGGAAAAGTCCAATTTCGATGGCTTCAAATATTTTATCATGAATTCGAAAAATTATTTTTGAATTTAAAATTGTCTTTTCAAAAATACCACAACCTGAAAATAGAGCTGGTTGGTTAAATCTATGATTTTTGAAAATTTTATAAATTTCGCCTTATCCTCTATATGACCAAATTTTAATGTTTTGTAATAACTAAAAAAACAAATAAAGATAAAATTAAAGGTGTCTTAGTTGGTACTTACACTGACGGAAATATGTGTTAATATCAAATGAATAAATGTTATTTATCAAACGAAATTGTTTTTGAAATAGAGAGATTAATATTTCATTTAAGTTAAACACAACTGTTTTTAAAGTAAAATTTTAAGCAAATTTTTTGTTTTCAAAACTTTGTTTTTAAATATAGTTTCAGAGTTATCCTTTTAAGTTTTGCAAACATTTATTTAAAAACGAATTTGAAATAAAAATGTTTAAATTCAAAACAAATATTTTAAAAACATAATTTTTTTCGATGGCATTTTTTAAGTTTTTTCGAGTTTATGACATCAGATTTGTAATCAGCGATTCATGAGATCCTCCGAATGCCGAAAGTTAACACCAAATTTGTTGTAGTTTGTATTTTAAGTATTGAAATAATTAATTAGTTTTTATTTTACCTCTTGTTCGATATTTGTAAGACTTGTTTGAAAAAACAAAAATTCAAAAAATTGTCATAGTATTCATATAAATTTTTTGTTTGTTATTTCAAAGAAATAATAAGCGAAAATTAAAAAAATGAAGGACAAAACTTTACAAACTTCAACTCAACTTTGTTTTGTTGAAACGCAAAGGCGTTAGATACCTATTTTAATAATTTTCATTTTATTTAAAAGCATGTTTTTCTTCTGTGGTGACCGTGGCATGCAGGTTAAGTGTGTGGCTTAGCATGCTCGGAGCCCTGGTTCGATCCCCAGCCGCGGCGAAAAATTTTTTTCAATAAAAAATTTTTCTGATCGGTCACCACCTCTCTGCAGACAATGGCAAACCTCAGAGAGTAAATAATGCCATGTAAAGCTTATTGAGAACATGAGCCGTTCGGAGTCGGCATAAAACATGTAGGTCCAGTTCTCGGTTAATTGTGTGCAAACATTTAATAACACACACAACACAATTGATCATAAGAAGCTCGGTCAAAGTCCTTTCAAGGGCTGAAATGGCCAATTTGTTTTGTTTTTTTTTTGTTATGTTTTTCTTCTCAGTGTACGATAAAAAGCAAATTTGTTAAATAGTTTTTCTCAAATATAGTCGTTGCAGATAATGGTTCGTCATGGTTCTTCTTGTCATTGCTCAGAGAAAGAAAGTGAAATTGCTATGAACTTTTATTTTTAGCCTTTATGTTGATGGAATACTAAGAAAGAAAATCATAAAGTTTTCTTAAAAATTATAATTTTAAAAAATATGTTGAGAATCATCTGTCAAGTTTTTGATAACAACCAACGTTATGATATGCTCTTCCAAATTCATCTTTAAGCTCAGTATGCAGCGAACAGGCAGTCAAATTTTTTCTGCTAGGTTCGCATAAAGAATTGCCTAAATAGTTTCGTTCAAAACTTAAAGAAAAAAAACTCGCGTGTAGCAACGTACACGTGGCAGAAGTGAAACATCTTTAACAGTAAGAAATAAGAGAGATTTTTAGTGTGAAATAGAGAGAGAAAGTATCTGAAAAGAAATTCAATCAATACGAAATGGAATAATAATTTGTTGATTCAATATTTGCACCCAGGGACCGTACCGTTGATGTTTTAGTTGCTTTCGAATGTCTTCTCAACATTGTTACTTTTTGAAGCGGGCTATGGGAAAACATAAGTTGATGACCACTGCTCTATATTCACAAACGCGTTCTGCTCCGGTTTTAACTATTTTTCTATTTTTTTTCCGTGCATACTTGTAGGATGAAAATTAATGTTACGGTTATGTTAATAATGTAATGTTAATGTTAATTATGTTATATTCAGTATGTTTCGCGTTCAGTTTTAATTACATTTTGTTTGGCTGTTTATCATGTGCCTACGTAGCGTTAAGGAATATATTCTGACTCACAAGCAACGATGTTCGGGGTTCAATTCTCGGCAGCGGCAATAATTTTTTTAAACTTTCATATGAATTGAAAACGTTAGTCTAGCGTCACGAATAACAGACCTTGAAATTTCACTCGCCGCCAAAGAAGTTTCACTTCAAAAATTTTTCGTGCATACTTTTAGGATGAAAATTACATGCTTGAATGCAATGGTTTGTGTTTGTGATATACTAGATACGGACAATAACGCGTTCTTGAAAGACATGGTTTGTGTTTGTGATATACTAGATACGGACCAAAACGTGTTCTTGAAAGACATGGTTTCTGTTTGTGTTATACAAGCGGACCAAAACACGTTCAATATTAATTACATTTTGTTTTCCTGTTTATCATGTGCCTATTAGGGATGCCCAAAATACATCGATGCATCGAAAAACATCGATGTATTGGTTCGATGCATCGAAAAACTCCGATGTTTTTTTCACAAAATTCCGATGTCGATGCATCGATGTTTTTTATTTCGATGTGTTAAAGTTTTCGATACAACGATGTATTTTTTCAATGAATTGAAAATTAATTCTTATTCGGCCACATACAAAACGCTATTAACATACTAATAAAGTGTAGTACAATCGAGGTGTGTTTAATGTGCGCATTGAAAAAAAGAACATATTTTGCAACCTTGCGTTTGCATTCGCTGTCAAACGTTTCTCATGTTTCTTTGTTTGCCATATTTCTTTGTTCTCAAGTTTCTTTGCGCTGTAATTTCTTATAAGTTTGCTAAAAAGGTCGCTGGAAACTACTGAAACTATAAATATTCTGTATGATGGATTGTCAATTTATTTAAGAGGTCTCGTAGAGCGCTAAAACAAAAATCCTTTGGAGATATGGAAGGACTTGAAGTCTCAGTTCCCAGTTTTCTATAAATTGGCATTCACATATTTATCAGTTAAAGCAACTTCAATCCCCCTTTAGGTGATACATCGAAAAAAAATATATCAATGTTTTCATGCCATGTGATATATCGAAATGTATGGATGTATAATTTCGATGCATCGTATGAAGAAAAACATCGATCTAATTTTTCGATGGGCATCCCTAGTGCCTATGTTGCAAAATGGTAGCGCTTCCGACTCTTATGCAATGCTCAGTAGCGACATTCCAGGTTCAATTCCCGCTGGCGGCAATAATTTTTTGAAAATTTTCATATTAATTGAAAACGTTGCCCAAGCGTCACGAATAACGCCAAAGAACTTGACTTCAATAAAAAAATTAGTAAAAGTCATAAAAAAATACAAGAGCAACATGGATTATTCATAATTTTTGTAAAAAAAAATTCATAAAATTTATGTACAAATACGAGGAGAAAAAGAACAGTGTACAATAGACCGGATCGAAATTTAGACTCCGCCGGTCGGGGTCTCAGAAGTTGAAGAAACTCATTAAAATGATTTCTGCATACTTTCTTTATTTTAATATTTTAGCAGATGTGGGTATGCGTTCTGTGACAAATAAAAAGTTACAAGCAAAAAACATGTTTTTGTTACCAAAAAGGACCTTCAGGATAATTAAAATTGCTTCGGCTTTTCTCCGATTTGAAAAAAAGTATACAGAAATCGTTGTAATGAGTTTCTCTAACTTTTGAGGCCCCGACCAGTTAACATTTTTGCTATCCATACACAAATGATCCAGCCTAGTGTACAAATACAAGGGAAGCAAGAATAGTTCATAAGATAAGATAACTGCAATTTTGTGACCAAAATTCAAACATCCTATTCAGTATTTCTTCTTACACTGTCAGCAGTCTTCTTGAGAATTTGTCCTTCATCAATTGTTTTTTCTGCGAAAGTGATTTCTTCTGATTTTTCGTAATATCTTTTTTTACTATAATACATTTTTATACGATACTATTTTTACTATAATAGTATGATACATATATCATTGTTTTTAAAATCGGTCATTCTTAAAGTCTAATTTATCGATGTTTCTGTTTTAAGAAGACTAAGTTTTTTTGCTTCGAAGTTCATTGACCTCCAGTAGAGTAACTTTGGGTAATGTGATATAGGTATTTTAAAAGTTATAACTACTAATAACTTTTATAACTTAGTTTATTTTTCATGATATTTTTTAATGCATTTTGCAGTGTTTTACAACATTAGAGCTCTTTAGCATGACCCAATTTGGAGCTTTTTCAGCACAATGAAAAAATTTCATGTAACTCCTCTTAACGAAATTGGCGGGTAAAGTGATATACCACATTTGGGTAATGTGATATACCATATAAAATAGTATAACGTTAACCGAATAGTGTTCAATAGCAGTATCTATTGTTTTTTCAACCAAAATTAAAAACAAAAATATTTTATTTAAAAGAAAAAATGTTGTTTTAGTTTTATTACTGTAGTTGTTGATACAATTTTATTATTTCAGTCTTATTTATACGAATGAAAACAAAAATACAAACAAAATCAACTGCATAGAAATGCACATGTAAAATATTAACAAAAAAAAAATAACACAACGTAAAAAATGAATGAAATGAAAATATATGGTGTATCACATTACCCAACTTTGACTATATCACAATAGCAAAATTTGGTTTTCAAAATAATAAGGTAATTTTTGTAAAAATACACTTTAGAAAAAAAAATCTCAACTCATTTGTGGCTAAATTTATTCCAACAACAACAAATTTATCTATTTTAGCATACAGTTCTGCTTAAGATATTATAATTCAATCGCCAAACGCCCACGCAACAAATAATATCGACTACACCGATAAAACAATTTTATTTGCAATGATAGCAAAACCAGCGAATGAGAGCGCATTAAACTGCAGCAAGTCTCTTGTTCTGTTGCCGTTATGTTCACATGTTTATTCTTGTCAAAAATTGTGTGTTTAACAAAATATTCAGGTATATCACATTACCCGACCATATCACAATACCCGAAGTTACTCTATATTTATTATATAATCTATATAAGAAAATCAAAGCACTCAAATTATGTTTCAACTTTACTAAAAAAAGTTTTTTGATTATTGCCGTAGAACTATTTTGGAAAAGGTTTGGTTTTGAACAATTATTTTTCATATTTTTAGAATTTCTAGATTTAGTTGATAAATTTTTTTGTCAATTAACATACATGTTAACATACATGCGCCTACAATATTGACCATTCACCACTATTGTCTCGTATATATATCGATCCTTGACTCACCAAAAAGCAAAACGCGTGCCACAAAACAAATGCTTTAAATTATATCTATTTACCACGAATTTCAAAATGCATTTTTTTGCTTTGTGTGCAAAAATTCGACAAAATTCAAAATAATCGCCTTATGAATTATTCTATTTTTATTATTGTACTTAATAGCCATAACAAGCTTGTGGCAACCATTTCAAATAACAGTGAAAGTGGTTGTTGCACTCAAATGAACAGCAACGAGTACACAGCATTGACGACAACGCCAACCACCAAAAATACCAACACAAACACCAATAATGCAATCAACGAAATAATGCAAAATCACTGCAAGCATTGCTATTTGAAAATTAAAAGGATTTCAAACATGAAAGCAGCCACCAGCCACTCATGCAACAAACAACTTACATATTGTACCTATACGTAACATATATAAACGCAATGACGATTTAATATTACAGCAATCAAGAGGCTGCAGCCCACGCCCACAATTGTTAACCGCGCATACGGTTAAAGCGCAGCCACTTGTTTAGTTTTAGTCATGGTTGGTGTCCTTGGTGCGTATGAACTTCAATAAGCACTTGTCTGTGGCTGTGCGAGGAAGTGTTTGTGTGTTATGTGTGTGTGTATGTGTGTGTGCTTGCGAATTACTAATGTAAAATTACTAATTAAATAGCAAGTGAAGCGAAGATTATGCATGCTTGCTTCAATTTCCGCCGACAAATTCGCTGTCGTTAGTAGTTTGTAGTTATTTTGATGTCGTTTCCAGTGACACTCAGACACACACACACATGCCCACACCCAACCAACCGCATATGCACTTATGTCTAACCACACATGCATGCATTCATTATCATGTTAGCCACTAAATGTAATTAATTGTTGAGGCGTCAGTGTTGCCGTTGTCACTTGAAGTTTTGCGGTTTGCCGAAAGTTGGCAGTATTACGCAGCAACAACATCACAATTAAATATCTTTTTGATATTTATGTCTCGTAAATCCAAAGATCTTTGCAACTCCTATGCACACATTTATATAAATATATCTATAGCTATGTATATATTGCTCATTTCATGCAAGACTGTCATAACTCAATGTTGGAAAGCCAAAATATTTTCGGAAAAGCACGTTTTATACAGCATATTTCTAGAATAATTAGTAGAAATATGTCATATCTGAAAAAAAATTATTAAGTTTTAATTAAAGAAATTAATAATGGTTGAATATGTTATAATTTAATACATTGAATTTTTATATACGAGACTGTTTAATTGTCGTTTTCACAAACAACATTTTTTCATGGTCATCCCTAAAATTTTAAATTTAGAGTTGTGACAGTTTAGCAAGATATTTGAGTTGAAGTCTTTTTTGATTTGTTTTGTATTCATAACATTGGAGCAGTTTATATGACGTTTTTCTAATTTCACTATAGTTGAATTTATTTTAAGTCGGCCTTAGCTTTCATGTTTGATTATTCTTATTTAATTCTCCCACATTAACTCAATTTCGTCCTCTATTCACACATACATTCATATGTTTGTGAATTTATGCAAAATCCTTGCACACCAACGACGCATATGACCATATTTGATGCAACATTTTAATAGAGAAAAAATATACTTAGTTCAGTTGTTTCTTTTTTCATATCCTTTTTTACTTTTAATCCCTTTAAAGTCCCTTTTGAGCTCTCACAATTTAGCACAGAAAATCCTTTGCCGATTGAATATCTATTTTATTGGGATTACGATGGGCTTGGCTAAGTTTTTAAAGCTTAGCCTGTAGTTTGTTGCTGAATATCAGAATATAGGACATCTTCAACATATGTTAAGGACATCTTCATACACATCAAATTGTGCCAATGGCGAATAAATTCTGCATGATATGATTGAAAACAAGGTTTGCTCAGTAGAAATCGTGGGTGCTGAGTGCCTTGGAACTGGTCGATAAATTTAATTATATTCCAAAAACCATTGGACTTGAGAAAGCAAATGCTAATAGACATGTCGGCCCTATGATCCTGCACACCGGCAGTTTCGATGGATGTGAGTCCTGAGAATGCGTCTGTTGAGAGTTGATTTTGAAAGTCCATGGCTCATCGCCATGAGGCAAGTAGAGTTAAACCAAACAGGTAGGCATCTACTATTAACACTGGACCACTACTACTACATCAAATTTTGCCATAAATTTAAAATTATTGTTGAAGAGATTCTTTTAAAAATTAAGCTATTTAAACATGTTTTTTATGTTGCAGAAAATATGGAAAATATTTTTACATAAATTTTAGCAATTCTAAAGTTTGCAAAAAAAAAAAAACAATTGAATTTTGAAATTGATTTTAAAACCAAAAATAGCAGTTCGTTTTTTTAAGACCACCATCATATAACAATTTAATCTTTTATTACAAATTTCTTATAGTTAAAAATCACCCGAAAAAACATTGTTGAGGCCCATAACTTGACCTCATACGAAAAAAACATGTGTTCATTCACATCCACCAGGAGTACAATAAGCCCCATATAAACAAATTTCAGAACCTCAAAGCAAAGAAGACCTTTTTCGCAATCCGTAGCACACGAAATGACTTACCTCTTAACGCAATAAATTCTTAACCAATTTTTTAAGCACTTGACACTTGTGGCTGGCCTGATATAAGCTTTTAAAAAGATAAACATTGATCCTGAAAGTCAATGAAAATATCTGCCTGAACTATTTTTGGATTTTGTTCAAAATATCAAGTAATTTTGAACCTTGAAAATTAAAAATTTTAAGAAAGCATTTTATTATACTTAAAAAATAATTGCAATTAAAAATAAAAATTATTATTTATAAAATAAAATAAAATTTGTTCAAATTTAAAATTTTTTCAATTTAAATATTGTAACTATGAATGAATTTTGAAGTTTACACAATAAGTATAAATTTTTACATGATCTCCATGAATTTTGGCTCAGTTAGCAATAACCGCAGTCACATGAGCTATTCATGATATCAATGTGCAAAATGTAAAAAAGAAATATAAAACACGATAACAAGAAAATTTCATTAACTTAGTGTTTTAAGTTCATATCGAGTGTAAACAAGATACCTAAACCAAAGAAAACTTTCTGAAATGACATTAAAAAAAACACAAGGGGAACACGTTATAACATATACACGTTATATACGAACATTTTATATTTTTTGTAATAATAATCGTCCGCCTGAGACCACCATAAAGAACGTAATTACCAAATTTCTGTCTACATTCACTCTTTTGGATGCCAATGCACCGAGACGAATGAGAAAAGTGTGTACAGGAGAATGGTGCGGTCTATGGGCTGGTGGAATCATCGCTCCATATTTCTTTAAAAATGAGGAAGGACGAAGCGTTACCGTGAATGGAAATCGATACAGAACCATGATCAATGAATTTTTGTTGCCAAATCTTCAAGATATGGATGTGGACAAAATGTAGTTTCAACAGGATGGTGCCACTTGTCAAATTGCGGGCGAAACAATCGACTTATTGAAAGAACATTTCAACGACAACATTATTTCGAGAAATGGACTGGTGAGTTGGCCTCCGCGTTCGGGTGATTTGACGCCACTTGATTATTTTTTGTGGGTAAACGTGAAGTCATTGGTTTATGTGGATAAACCAGTAACAATTGACGCTTTGGAAACCAATATTTAACGTGTCATTGCTGAAATACGCCCTCAAATGCTTGAAAAGTTGGTCGAACCATTCCTACCTCCCATACAACCCCAAAATTAAAAACTCTATTAAGAGGCTAATTTAATAGCAACAGTATTCAAATTCAGTATTTGTATATTTTATATCAAAACTGAGGTATGTTGAAAAAATGAGCGTCATCCATCCACTAACACACCCACCTCCCATACAACCTCAAAATTAAAAACTCTATACAGAGGCTATTATTAGAGATACAAAACTGAAACTCGGTATTTGTGTATTTAATATCAAAACTAGAGTGTATAAGTAAAAAGGGCGTCATCCACTCTCTAACCCGCCCACCTCTCAAAATTGAAAAGTCTTTAAAGAGGCTAATATTAAAGTTACAAGACGGAAGCTCGGTATTTAAGTATTATATGTCAAAACTGAGGTGTGTTAGAAAATTGGGCGTCATCCACCTACTGACACGCCCACCTCCCATAGAACCCCAAAATTGAAAACCCTATAAAGAGGCTAATATTAAAGGTACAAAACGGAAACTTGGTATTCGTGTATTCTATGTCAAAACTGAGGTGTGTTAGAAAAGTGGCCGTCGTACACAAACTAACACGTCCACCTCCCATACAACCTCAGAATTGAAAACTTTATAAAAAGACTTATATTTAAGCTGCAGGAAAACAATTTGATATGTATGTATTTTAGACACTTAAAAATAATAAAAAAGCTCTCCAATTTAAGATTCTTTTACCCCTAAAAATTGGCCTTGGGGGTATTTTAACTTCGGCCAAGTCGAAGATATACCTTACTAGTTCTTTATATCGGTGGCATTTGCAGTTGGATCTTAAAGTAGGATATATCGATATTTTTATCTCAAGGAGATCAGTTTTTCTGCTTCAAAGTCATTGACTTCAAATGTCCCGTTCTTATTTTAACTATCAATTATCAGTTCCTACCACCCTAATGTGCCACCCTGATTGCAGAAAATTAAAGCTCGCAAAAATCATTAAGTTGTTGCTAAGAAAGTTTTTCGATGACTCCTCAAGAGCTATTATAAAAAAAAATTATGTTTTTTTTGCCGATCGTAGTAGGGCCTTTTGGAATTTTTTGACATATCTCAAGTATTAAAAGTCAGACATTAAAGTATGTTTTCGTCAAAAGACAAAAATTGAAAACTGCATACAACTGAGCACATAATTAGCCCAAAACAATAAAATAGGTATGTATGTTTTTTATATAAAAAAACAAATGTTTTCGAAAAATGGGTGTCATCCGCCCACAGACACGCCCACCTCTTATACAACCAAAAATTAAAAACTCAATAAATAAGCTCACGTTTAACCTACAAAGATAAAATTTGGAACGTATATATTTTATATCGAAACAAAGATGTCTTCGAAAAATTTCTGTCATACGCTCACGGACACGCCCACTTCCCAAACAACCCAAAAATTTAAATCTCAATAAATAAGTTCATGTTTAACGTACAGAGATAAAATTTGGTACGTATGTAATTTATATTAAAACAAAGATATCTTCGAAAAATGGGTCCACCCAAATCCGCCCACAGACACGCCCACCTCCCATACAACCCACAATATAGCGAAAATACTATAAAAGCATTAACATGTGAGCTAGAGGAATAAAACTTGAAATTTTTATAAATTTTTGTAAATTGTTCATCAGAATTGAAATGCATATAAAACATAGGCTTCATTTGCTCAGGGACACGCCCATTTTCAATACTATTATTGTATTTTGAAAAAATAGGTTTAGGGCATTTCATAGTATAAAGCATTGCCATATTTTTAGTTTTTCTTTTTGATTTGAGTTTTTTGTTATTGTCATTTATCGATAAACGAATTCTTGTGTGTAATTTTATTCTTGTTTATAAGACTCTATTAAGATGGATTCTTACTTGCCAACTTAGCTACAACCTAGCTACTATCTCCAGCCGACCTTAAGAAAATTAATTAAATACATGCATAAATATATATTAACATATTTGTTTAACCTACAAACTTGAAATGTAATACGAACAACTTATTATAACTACACGTCATCTGATAATCAGAAAATATCCTTTAATCTAAAAGATCTCATAATTGATGCTATATTCTTTAACTCCAGCTCTTGCTAGACAACTAAAATTAATTATGTTGCTAATAAAAAAAAGTGGCACGTCTATGTAATAGGATGTAATTAAATTTATATGGGCTGTCAAAATGAATGACAGCTCACATAACCCTAAACAGAAAAACATACACACAGACAGAGACACATACTCATCCGGTTACAGGCATAACAATCATATGACGTATACGACAATCTCACCTGCTAATAACTGACAACTCATCAATCTAAGCGCCTGCCGTTGTTAGTATCTATGACATAGACGTAGTTGTTGTTGTTGTAGAGGCTGTAGATGTTGGTTGTTAACGAATAGCCACAACTTTTTACGACATGGTAAGGCAGCAAAGATGGTATTGCAAAAACTGGAACTGGTATTTTGATAGGTCAGTTCATCATGTTGCGTACACAATTATTAAGACAGCATGTTTTCATGTCATATAAAAACATCTTGAAGCAACATGTTATGGCTTATTTGCCATAGAAATACCAGAAGCTACAAAATTAAGCTTAAGCTTAAGTCTTGGTGTGCTTTTGTTTAAATTTTGCAAACATTTTTAAACAAACTGAAAAAAATTATATTAAGAAGTTATGTGAACAGCATGAGCTGCTTAAAAAGGCGCATTTCTATTTTATTTTCTTTTTTATTATTAAGAATTTTTTACTTTTATTGCATATTTTAGACATGATATTTACACAAATAGCGTTAATTAAAGCGTAAAACCTTAAATAAACAAAAAGCTTGACTGGTAAAAAAATAAATAATTCTCTTGTTTAAAGCCCCAACAGTAGAAGTAAGAGTGAGAGAATTGAATCCTAGCTCGATTTAACTTTTTACATTGTTTGTCGGGGCAAATAGCAGAGAAACCTTTTTTCGCACTTAATTTGACTTCCGTTCCTACCTCCCGGAGAGAAAGATTCGATTGTGGAGGGCCACAGTTACTCATTTAGTTTTGATTAAATTTTTACGGTTTGGCATTCATGCTGGCTTCTAATGGCACCACAATATAATGTGGCATACAATTATGTTTATTTCTTGGGCAATTTTAGACCCATAATAAATTATAATGAAAAAGAAAATGTATTTCTCAAATTTATGAAAAATTTGTAAATGCCGGAATTGAACTCAACAGCCATTGTCTTAACTTTTGCCATTAACAATGAATGCTGCATTTCAATAATGAGCAAAACAATTAATATATTTCTTATATCTAACGATTAGAATCGTTATTGAACCGCTTGAAATGCTGATAACACTGCCAAGTTGCTGTTGCACTTTGGCGCTTAAGAGCAACAAAATGGCACACAACAATGGCCGCCATTGTTATGAATGGCATTGTCAACAAATTGCAACAATTGCGCCATGATAATAAAATGGAAAATGGAATTGAAATTGAAATTGAAATTACTTTGAAACAGAACAATGAAATCGAAAACAATTTGCGATAAGATGTGTCTGCACTATGCGATCCACCCAAGGATAACCAGCAATGAAATAAACCAACTTGTCAGGCTGCACCCGTTTAACTGGTGTTTAACTTTTTACGTCACATTTTTTATTATTTTTGTATTATTATTTTTTTTAACGAACTTTTCTTGCTGCACAATCAAAATCCAAATGAACGATAAACGTTGTAACGTCAAATAAAATAAAATAAAAAAGTGAATACTTTCAGGCGCACAACAGCGGTTATATTTTCAGCATAGTTACGCGTTGTCGTTAGAATGGCAGCAGCATGACCATTCCGGATTACAATATACAAAAACAAAATGAAAGGCACAGAGCATCATGCAGAGTAGGAGTTTATTTTTTGTCGGTTTGTTTTGGCTGTCCCCAATGCGAATGAAAAATCACCGAAATGTTTTTGGCCTTAAAATCAACTAATTCTTTTTGGACCCAATGCAGCTACAGTGGCAGGGTTTAGAAAATTGTTCATCAAATAAACAGTTAAATGTTTACAAATGTTCACGATTGTTGACCTTTAGAAAACTTAAATAAAATATTTACTCTTCGATATATACCAAAAATATATTTTAATTATTTATACATATCCGTTTATTTGCTCAGAGACTGATTTTTTTATTAATTACTATGAATTTTTACATAATCTACATGTACCGGATTCAAGAATTTTGGTCCATTAATCAATTACATAAGTCACATGAACTATTCATGATTTCAATGCACAAAATTCATAAAAAGAAAATTATGAAAACATGAATATTTCATAAGCATAGTGCTAAAAGTTCATAAAGTATGTGTACAAGTTGCATGAAGCAATAAAAAATTACGTAAATACCATGAAAGCATATAAGAGGAACATGAATCATTCATAACTTTTGTGAATAAAATTCATATAAAAAGACAACAACGAACTTTAAAACATCCCTCTTTTTTTAAGTCGGTTAAAAATAACAGGAGAACAAGAACAGTTAATGATATAAGTCAGAAAATTGCATGAATCTCATATATTTAGATATGCAAGAGAAGCATGAACTTCTTCATGAGTTTAATGAGCGAAATTCATATAAGGGGGTCTTCTCATTGAGCAACTTTTTTTTTCGACTTTTTTTTTTGCATTTATTTAAAGCTTGGGTAGTTGTGAATATGCCCCTAGGATTTTTAGAAATTCGAAATACTTTAGAAAATACAGCCTTTTTTGTGAAGCAAGGTCTTCGTCAAAATGAGCTATTTTTTTCGCCTCATTTTCGAACGAAGCGGCATAAAGTAACCACCGAATTCTTTTGAAAATGTTTATTGATAGGTAAAAACGTGTTTGCACACATATTCATACAAACATACGAATACACATTTCTGCTTATTTTAGGGGTTGAAGCATTTTTTGAGTCCAGGTGTTCAACTGAAAGCATCATTTAGTTCAGTTTGTATCGAGTTGAGCAACAGACGCGTGCGCTTCAGTGAACGGAAAAGTAAATTTTTCATAAATTGATTGTGATTTCGACGGAAAGTGAATTCGACGGAGAATTGTCAGCTCTTTAAAACTGCATTTAAACATTTTTGATTTTTTTTCCAAAAAAATTACTTTAAACGCGTTTATCTCGAAACCACGTTTTTCGAACTGGCGGCCATGATATCTCCAGTTCAACTGAACCGATTTTCATGAAACAAAGTGAAATCGACGCAAAATTGTCACCATTCTCGGGTGAATCTCGAATTTTAAAAAATTTTTTACTATTTTTTTTTACACTAAACTACAAAAAAAAAGCCCGAAATTGAATTTTTTTTTTTGAATGGCCGCCATTTTGTCAAAAAAAATCACAAAATGAAGCTTGAGGTCCACCCGAGAATTACATCTATACTGATTATAACCCCGTTTTTTTTCATTTCAGACACTCCGGAGACCCGGAATCGTGGCCGCCGTGACGACACCTTTTTTTTCACCACCAACTTTGAAGTCTCATTACTTTTTGAACAGCCCACGTATCGAGGCAAAAAAAATTTTTTTATTTACTTTAAAACTTTTGTAATACAATAAATAAAAAAAAATTTCAAGTATTCTTTGCGTTTTCAAATAAGAATTTTTTTAAAAAGGGTCCAAAACGGGTTTTGAATGAGAAGACCGCCATAATCCATGTACTAATACAAGAGCAGCAAGAACAGTTCATGAGCTACGTGACAAAAATGCATGAATCTCACATATATATTCAAGGGAAACGTGAACTACTAAGTTTAGTGCAGCAGGAAAAGTTAATAATATAAAAATGTATGAAACACATGTTCTAACCAGAAACCTCTGGATTGGCAGTCAAACTCGCGAACCACAGAATTTTTAAAATGTTTCAATCTCAAATTCCATTTTCCATTCCACCGTTAATCTGTAAAAACCACGTTGGTTTTTTGTGTCAGGCATACAAATATTGCTTTGAATAAACTTTTACGTAAACTACGTAGCAAAAGGATAACATGCTGCGGGGATATGCATAGCTTACACTGTGAACAATGTTTTTAACATATTTTTTTTATTAACTTTCACTTTTTTCACTTTTAACTCAGTCTGTGTTCAATTCTGGTCAACTAACTAGGGAAAACTTAGTCAAAATTTCTAAAAGCATCAATAAATGTGAGTAGCACAAACATTTTATTTAAATTTTTTTAACAAAAAATTTTAATGAAAGTTTTATCGCTCTTTTATCTCTTTTTGATTTTAAATAAAATTATAAAGAATCAAAACAACGTAAAGTATGTAGAATATCTGAATATCTTTAGAATATCTTAAAATCTTGTGAAACTAAAATCAAATCTAAACCAAAACTAGTATCACACTTTCACAATTAATTAAATCAAAATCAAGTTTCGACACAAAATTCCAAATTAGTTGTTCTGTCTTGAAAGGGTAAACGCTAACTGACAGTTGTTGACCTTACAGTCAAAAAGGTCAGTGCCATGAAGATTATTTAATTCCTTTGGGACACTCTTCATTAAATCAATAATGTTTGAGAACCTAAGGCACAAAAAATTTCGGATTCATTTCAAAATTTACCCACAATTGAAAGAGAAAAGACCAAAAACGAAAAAGCAAAATTTCACCCGACAAAAAGAAAAGAAAGACCAAACATTTTTGCAAAAGTGGACCAAAAACAAAAATGAGAATTTCCCCAAAAAGGAATGCAAAATCGCCCAATTCCTGCATTGCTCCCAGTAAAAACTTCTCTAGTACGAAATATGAAGGATTTTCACGGCTAATTTGAAAGGCCATTTTAATTCGATGAATCAAAATAAAAACTATTGTTCATCGTTCAATAGTTTTTATTTGTTGGATCTAACGATTCATGTAACGTACCCAACCTCTGATAAATCTCTTGATTATGGATATGAATATGAATAGGGATATGGATATGGATATGGATATGGATATGGATATGAATATGAATAGGGATATGGATATGGATATGGATATGGATATGGATATGGATATGGATATGGATATGGATATGAATATGAATAGGGATATGGATATGGATATGGATATGGATATGGATATGGATATGGATATGGATATGGATATGGATATGGATATGGATATGGATATGGATATGGATATGGATATGGATATGGATATGGATATGGATATGGATATGGATATGGATATGGATATGGATATGGATATGGATATGGATATGGATATGGATATGGATATGGATATGGATATGGATATGGATATGGATATGGATATGGATATGGATATGGATATGGATATGGATATGGATATGGATATGGATATGGATATGGATATGGATATGGATATGGATATGGATATGGATATGGATATGGATATGGATATGGGTATGGATATGGATATGGATATGGATATGGATATGGATATGGATATGGATATGGATATGGATATGGATATGGATATGGATATGGATATGGATATGGATATGGATATGGATATGGATATGGATATGGATATGGATATGGATATGGATATGGATATGGATATGGATATGGATATGGATATGGATATGGATATGGATATGGATATGGATATGGATATGGATATGGATATGGATATGGATATGGATATGGATATGGATATGGATATGGATATGGATATGGATATGGATATGGATATGGATATGGATATGGATATGGATATGGATATGGAAATGGATATGGATATGGATATGGATATGGATATGGATATGGATATGGATATGGATATGGATATGGATATGGATATGGATATGGATATGGATATGGATATGGATATGGATATGGATATGGATATGGATATGGATATGGATATGGATATGGATATGGTAATGGATATGGATATGGATATGGATATGGTAATGGATATGGATATGGATATGGATATGGATATGGATATTGATATGGATATGGATAAGTATATGGATATGGATATGGATATGGATATGGATATGGATATGGATATGGATATGGATATGGATATGGATATGGATATGGATATGGATATGGATATGGATATGGATATGGATATGGATATGGATATGGATATGGATATGGATATGGATATGGATATGGATATGGATATGGATATGGATATGGATATGGATATGGATATGGATATGGATATGGATATGGATATGGATATGGATATGGATATGGATATGGATATGGATATGGATATGGATATGGATATGGATATGGATATGGATATGGATATGGATATGGATATGGATATGGATATGGATATGGATATGGATATGGATATGGATATGGATATGGATATGGATATGGATATGGATATGGATATGGTAATGGATATGGATATGGATATGGATATGGATATGGATATGGATATGGATATGGATATTGATATGGATATGGATAAGTATATGGATATGGATATGGATATGGATATGGATATGGATATGGATATGGATATGGATATGGATATGGATATGGATATGGATATGGATATGGATATGGATATGGATATGGATATGGATATGGATATGGATATGGATATGGATATGGATATGGATATGGATATGGATATGGATATGGATATGGATATGGATATGGATATGGATATGGATATGGATATGGATATGGATATGGATATGGATATGGATATGGATATGGATATGGATATGGATATGGATATGGATATGGATATGGATATGGATATGGATATGGATATGGATATGGATATGGATATGGATATGGATATGGATATGGATATGGATATGGATATGGATATGGATATGGATATGGATATGGATATGGATATGGATATGGATATGGATATGGATATGGATATGGATATGGATATGGATATGGATATGGATATGGATATGGATATGGATATGGATATGGATATGGATATGGATATGGATATGGATATGGATATGGATATGGATATGGATATGGATATGGATATGGATATGGATATGGATATGGATATGGATATGGATATGGATATGGATATGGATATGGATATGGATATGGATATGGATATGGATATGGATATGGATATGGATATGGATATGGATATGGATATGGATATGGATATGGATATGGATATGGATATGGATATGGATATGGATATGGATATGGATATGGATATGGATATGGATATGGATATGGATATGGATATGGATATGGATATGGATATGGATATGGATATGGATATGGATATGGATATGGATATGGATATGGATATGGATATGGATATGGAAATGGATATGGATATGGATATGGATATGGATATGGATATGGATATGGATATGGATATGGATATGGATATGGATATGGATATGGATATGGATATGGATATGGATATGGATATGGATATGGATATGGATATGGATATGGATATGGATATGGATATGGATATGGATATGGATATGGATATGGATATGGATATGGATATGGTAATGGATATGGATATGGATATGGATATGGATATGGATATGGATATGGATATGGATATGGATATGGATATGGATTTGGATATGGATATTGATATGGATATGGATAAGTATATGGATATGGATATGGATATGGATATGGATATGGATATGGATATGGATATGGATATGGATATGGATATGGATATGGATATGGATATGGATATGGATATGGATATGGATATGGATATGGATATGGATATGGATATGGATATGGATATGGATATGGATATGGATATGGATATGGATATGGATATGGATATGGATATGGATATGGATATGGATATGGATATGGATATGGATATGGATATGGATATGGATATGGATATGGATATGGATATGGATATGGATATGGATATGGATATGGATATGGATATGGATATGGATATGGATATGGATATGGATATGGATATGGATATGGATATGGATATGGATATGGATATGGATATGGATATGGATATGGATATGGATATGGATATGGATATGGATATGGATATGGATATGGATATGGATATGGATATGGATATGGATATGGATATGGATATGGATATGGATATGGATATGGATATGGATATGGATATGGATATGGATATGGATATGGATATGGATATGGATATGGATATGGATATGGATATGGATATGGATATGGATATGGATATGGATATGGATATGGATATGGATATGGATATGGATATGGATATGGATATGGATATGGATATGGATATGGATATGGATATGGATATGGATATGGATATGGATATGGATATGGATATGGATATGGATATGGATATGGATATGGATATGGATATGGATATGGATATGGATATGGATATGGATATGGATATGGATATGGATATGGATATGGATATGGATATGGATATGGATATGGATATGGATATGGATATGGATATGGATATGGATATGGATATGGATATGGATATGGATATGGATATGGATATGGATATGGATATGGATATGGATATGGATATGGATATGGATATGGATATGGATATGGATATGGATATGGATATGGATATGGATATGGATATGGATATGGATATGGATATGGATATGGATATGGATATGGATATGGATATGGATATTGATATGGATATGGATAAGTATATGGATATGGATATGGATATGGATATGGATATGGATATGGATATGGATATGGATATGGATATGGATATGGATATGGATATGGATATGGATATGGATATGGATATGGATATGGATATGGATATGGATATGGATATGGATATGGATATGGATATGGATATGGATATGGATATGGATATGGATATGGATATGGATATGGATATGGATATGGATATGGATATGGATATGGATATGGATATGGATATGGATATGGATATGGATATGGATATGGATATGGATATGGATATGGATATGGATTTGGATATGGATATGGATATGGATATGGATATGGATATGGATATGGATATGGATATGGATATGGTTATGGATATGGATATGGATATGGATATGGATATGGATATGGATATGGATATGGATATGGATATGGATATGGATATGGATATGGATATGGATATGGATATGGATATGGATATGGATATGGATATGTCAAACGGTATGTTTGTATGTCACTGAAACGTTTATGTTTATCTTGCTATGCTTGGCTTTGCTCTAGCATGTGTTTTTCGCAATAATATCAGTTTAAAGTGAAAGATTGCAAAATATTGGTGTTTTATATATTTTCGTGATTTTAAACCTTTAAAAAATCAGAAAAAATCCAAAACTTCTCGTATCGACTGTAAAAAAAAATGATTGGTAAATTCTAAAATTATGCTTTTTCAGAAAAAGTTATGATTTGTATACTTAAGTATATTTAGCAGTAATTGTTAGTGAAATTTTTTCTCGGTGCCTTTAAGTAACTTAATAGAAACTGTATACCAAATTATTGACGAGGAACCACAAAAATCAAAACAATGGGATCGTATTACAAAACCGTTGACGGAAGTTGACTGCCAATTCATTATAAAAGAATATCACCGCCATTTGGGTGAAGTTGACCTCAGGGATAGGGTAATAGGTCCCTATCACATACGAAGCAAGACTAGGAAGTGCATCAATTGAATTATTTTTCATACATTGGATGTTGTAATGTTCAACGCCTACGCTCTTTTTCATCGTTTGAACAAAGTATGCAAGCTAGGGGTATGTAAGTCAGAAACGCAAGCATAAACTGCAGAAACTGCAATTCAACTTCAAAATCTAGCTTCTTAATTTTGCATACTCCTAAATAGATTTTCCTTTCCTTTTGTTGTTAATTTTTATTAAAAAAATTTGTTTTAGTCCACTTCATGTCACCCTTTTTTTACTATTAGTGACCCAGTTCCTCCTACAGGCGGGGTGCAGTTTATTGAATGCACTGGCTATAGTACTACCCTAATCGAAATTTTGAGACAACTAATATTTTTTTATTAGAGTCCATGACCTGGTATTAATTTTTGAACAAAATAAAAAAAATTGGGATTTAGAAGGTTAAGAGTCTTCACTGGGCACGGCACTTTAAGACAATTGGTTAACATAATTTTAAAATATGAATATTTTCATTTCATTATTCATGTCTTTATTGTTTTACCGAAGGCATTGTCAAATTTTAAGAATTTGAAGAGCACATCGAAGGGGCCTTCCTATCACAAGGAGGTCAAACAAGGCATTTGCTTAAAAGGCGATTCATTTATATTATTTATAAGCTCAAAATTGGATAAGCTTGCGATTCTTTGCGATTCCTTAAAAATATTTTATCCACATTTAATAAGTTGTGTTAACTTTACCTTCACTCTCTTTTATTGTTTCTTGCCAAAAACCACTCCTGTCCTGCCACCACTTTCCGTCGGTCTAGTATTTCTTAAAGTTTGCTTAAATCGACAGCACTTAGAAAAACAAGCTAGAAATCTATGTATCGACACAAAAAAGGTAAAAAACAACAACTTTGCAATTGAAAAAGTTATGGCAACAAGACATTCGCAAAAAAACATTTCAAGACCTCTGGCATTTATTGTGCTTAGTACAAACTTTTTACTTTTTACTTGGAACTCGCACTTGGTTGCATATGTTGAAGTTATGTTATGCTTTATTATTCTATTTTGTTGTTTGTTGTCAATGTTGTTGTAGTATTTATTTTTCTTATCAACATTTTGCTTACATAATGTCATAGCAAGAAGCACTCAAGAAAACTGGCAATCAATGAAATCGCACTGCAGGCGAAAGTAGTTAATTGCATTACATATTCGTAGATTCTTGATAGCTGTAGGCGTTCGAGTAGCAGCTCAAGAAGTCGAACGATGGAGCACCCAGTTCTCCGTAGAGTTTCATTATGCTGTATCTTGAACATTCCTATGAATTCTGTCTTTTCTGCAGCCCAAAGTTTCTCCTCAAGTTTTCTACCCACAGCTTATGTAGAAAACTTTTGAATTGCATTTGAAGTTTATAAATTCATACATTTTATTGAATATTCAAAGTTTTCAGTGTAGTGTTTGCAGAAACACTCTGATTTAAGACAAACTATTTTTGTTTTTTTAAATTTTCTCAGAATGTCAGCCGCCAGGCAGACCATTAAATTGCCAAAATAAAATCAAATTTAATATCGTTTCTTCTGTATTTGCCAAACTTTTCTAGCTAAAGTTGCAATCAAGTTTATGCCATGATGTTGGAGTAACTTTTAGCACAGGTTATGCCGGTTCAGCATTTAATGCTATTTTTAAATCTTAAGTCGGAAAATGCACTTTTTTATCTACATTTTCATTTCAAGCAGACTTGGCTCGCACATTATTTGCTGTCTTGGCTTTGCAGTTATACAGGTAGAAATGCACTAACAGACATAGATATACACACAGCTGGACAAACGGTTTTGTGTTTTTGGCTTTGCTTTGCTCATCTTCGTTACAAATGAACTAGTAATAAAGCGAATTCAATTCGCATCAAAGTGGTTTCGTTTAATCGAGGATTTCAAGTTGAACATTTATATTGACATCAAAGCTATTTTTAAAATTTGGCTCAAATATTTGCAATGTTTAGCCAAGGATTTTTATTGAAGATTAACAAAGATTTGGTTTGTGTTTCTTTTGTGTTTGTGTGGAATATTTTTAAACTGTATAACTGTATACTATGGACCTCATATAAGATCAAGTAACAGCAATACAGTTTAAGAAAAGAAAGAAAGTTGCTAAAAGAACGTTAACACTGAAAAACTAAACACTGAGGAAATGAGTCGAATAGCGTCCCACGAAACCATGGTCTAGTCTGCTCGGTTCTTTTGCAAACAATTTTTATTGTCGCGGCAAGCCTGTTACTTCATGAATTATTTGGCATTAAGGTCTAAATATAATTCTTAAAGAATCTGTTCTTTAAGAATTATATTTAGAATTATATTTACTTAAAACCCAAAAAAGAGTTATTGAAATATATTCAAGACAAACTACTGATACTTTGAGACTATCATCCATATTCATATCCATATCCGTATTCGTATTCAATTCAATATCGATATCTCAATCCACATTCATATCCATATCCATAACCATATCCATATCCATATCCATATCCATATCCATATCCATAACCATATCCATATCCATTACCATATCCATATCCATATCCATATCCATATCCATATCCATATCCATATCCATATCCATATCCATAACCATATCCATATCCATATCCATATCCATATCCATATCCATATCCATATCCATATCCATATCCATATCCATATCCATATCCATATCCATATCCATATCCATATCCATATGCATATCCATATCCATATCCATATCCATATCCATATCGATATCCATATCCATATCCATATCCAGATCCATATAAATATCCATATCCATATCCATATCCATATCCATATCCATATCCATATCCATATCCATATTCATATCCATATCCATATCCATATCCATATCCATACCCATATCCATATCCATATCCATATCCATATCCATATCCATATCCATATCCATATCCATATCCATATCCATATCCATATCCATATCCATATCCATATCCATATCCATATCCATATCCATATCCATATCCATATCCCTATCCATATCCATATCCATATCCATATCCATATCCATATCCATAGCCATATCCATATCCATATCCATATCCATATCCATATCCATATTCATATCCATATCCATATCCATATCCATATCCATATCCATATCCATATCCATGTCCATAACCATATCCATATCCATATCCATATCCATATCCATATCCATATCCATATCCATATCCATATCCATATCCATATCCATATCCATAGCCATATCCATATCCATATCCATAGCCATATCCATATCCATATCCATATCCATATCCATATCCATATCCATATCCATATTCATATCCATATCCACATCCATATCCATATCCATATCCATATCCATATCCATATCCATATCCCTATCCATATCCATATCCATATCCAAATCCATATCCAGATCTATATCCATATCCATATCTATAACCATATCCATATCCATATCTACATATATCCATATCCATATCCATATCCATATCCATATCCATATCCAAATCCATATCCAGATCTATATCCATATCCATATCTATAACCATATCCATATCCATATCCATATCCATATCCATATCCATATACATATCCATATCCATATCCATATCCATATCCATATCCATATCCATATCCATATCCATATCCATATCCATATCCATATCCATATCCATATCCATATCCATATCCATATCCATATCCATATCCATATCCATATCCATATCCACATCCATATCCATATCCATATCCATATCCATATCCATATTGTAGAATACCCTATAACCGCCTGCACTATCACACTAATTTTAAGCACATCACTATGTTATGATTATACTCAAAAAGTATAACACTTTTATTTATGTAAAAATTAAGGCTCTATTTATTTATTTTAAGTTATTATATATTAAGAATTTTAACTCAATTTGACCATTATCAAAATACTGTTAGTTTGCTTTTTAAGGAGGTGCAATCCTCAAAAATAAACATTAAGTATCAAGCATGCAACTGCTATCTTTTAATACAAAGCCTTTTGAGCATTCAATTGCTCAGGCTGAATAATATAAATAAATAGGCCAGTGGCGTTTTTAAGCGCCGGCAAATTATTAGGCAGGGCCTTATAACAAACTAATAAAAACACACCGCGTTTTAAAACTCGTCAAAAATTTAAATAAGCGATAAAAATTTCGCGCAAAACATTTTTAAACAAAAATCAAACATTAAAAATAAACCGCGAACACTTCATGGCGATCCTGCCCAACACGGACAATTGTAACGAGGCGCTAGAAGAGTACGTGCCACCAGGCGGCAACGCAAGCGCTCCAAATTATTCAGCAGCAACAATACCATCAGAGGGCCCAAAAGTTTTAACTTTAGACGAATACCGGCAGCGACAAAAAAAAACTGAAGCGGAAAAGCGCACAACGATTCCAACGACGGCAAAACCGAAACACCGGCGCGGAGGCAGACAAGTGAAGCTGCGCAAGAAAATTGCTGCTTTGAAAGCAGTTGTAAATTGTGAAAATCCACCGCCCTACCGCATTGCCAACGTTATTTGGCTTCAGATTGATGAGCTCGAGCGTGAGCTACAAAAAAAAAATCCGGCACACACAATCACAAAATAAAAACAAAAGCAAAATCTTTTTTTTTTATATACGCTATTGTGCGTTTATTTTATTATTATAAATATTTATAAACAAATAAAATGAATCAAAAACTACACTATTTTTACTAAAACTATTAGATCCATTTTTTTTTAATTATTATATTTTTATATAAAATTTTTACACGATTATAAAACTCGCGAAAACTTTCGTTCGTTTTTACTCACGCGACCGACATTTTGATTTTTTTCATTTTCATTCATTGACTGAAAACGTCAGTCAATTGCATCTTGCTTTATACTTCGTTCGCAGGTATGGTAGTAGAGTGCTACCATCAGAGGGTGTTTCATACATACTAAAATGTGTATGTCACTCCAATAGAATGAATTTACATGGAAGCAATAAATAGAAGTATTCAAGTGTTGGAAAAATTTAAATTAAATATAAGAAAAAGTAAAAATAGAATATACAGTAGTGAATACATAAGTAGCAAATTAAAAAATTTTGAAAAATTAAAACTTGAGGTAGAAAAAATTGAAAATAAAGAAAATTGTCGAATTTTAAAAGAAAAATTCCACAATTGTTATAAAGAAATAATTATAATAATAAATAGTTTAACTATTAACGAAAAAAAAGAAAATTTGTCAAAAAAAAATATTGAAAATTTAGATTTGTCCAACATTTGGGAAGAAGAAAATTTGCCAAGAATGTCTAATTTTGACATTAATATGGTAGGTAAAAACCTACAAATTTTCAAGGGTAATTTTAATCAACTAGAGGATTTTATTACGCAATCAGAGTTATTGCATGATCTTGTAAAAGATGAAGATAGACCTATTTTTGTAAAATATGTCTATAATTTTAAATTATCAGCCCAAGTTCGCGGTATACTTGGACGCTCAAATAAGCCTGCAACGTTTGTAGAGCTGAAGAATTCGTTGGAAAAAGCTTACCCTAATCCAAAGAATTTACAGCAAGTTTTAAGTGAATTCAGTGCACTTAAACAAAATAGACTGAATATATCAGAATTTAGAGAGAAAATAGCGGAACTTTCCGATCAGTTAAGTTATTTCGAAATAAAAACATTAAATAATCCAAAACAATTAGAAAAAGATGTAATTTATAAAGTTAATGAGAGTATGTCTCTGAATATTTTTGTAAAAGGCGTAAACAGAGAATTTCAGAATATTTTATTGGCAAATCCGCCAAAAACGTTTAATGAAGCCGTAGAAAGATGCATGACTGTCGAAAGAAGTCTAGAGACAGACAGCAACGCAATTTTTCATATTCGAAAAGGAAATCATTGTAGTATACATCGATATAATAATAATAATAATAATTACAATAATGATAATAATAACTGCTATAATAATAATAATAATAGTTATAATAACAATTATAATAATAAAAGGAATGATAATTATGGCTATCAACGCAATAAATTTTTAAACAATAATTACAACTATAATAGTAATGGCTATAACAGAAATTTTAGAAATACTTATTTCAATAACAAAAATAATGCAAACAGGAATTTTTATAGAAACAATAATTTTCCAAATAATAATTATCAAAACAATTATCACAATAACAAAAATCAGAATTGTAACTCAAACAGATATTCAAACACTGAAAATAATTTAAAATACCAGGGAAAAAATTTAAGGCCGGGTAGCAGAGAATTGTACCCGCAGAGGCCAAAATTAGTATACAAAATTTCAAAAAATTTATCAAATTATATCATTTTAAAATGTAAAAATACGAACAAACATCTAAAATTTTTGGTAGATACAGGAGCTGATATCTCCATTTGTAAATTCAATAATATAAATAATATTAATACAAGAAATATTTCAACACTATCAGGTATAACGAGTGAGGAAATTGAATGCATTGGTACAACCAATTTAGATTTGGAAGTAGAAACAGGGCAAATTCGGCATAATTTTCATATAGTTGAAGACGATTTTCCAATCGCAACAGATGGAATCGTAGGGCGAGATATTCTAGAAAAATTCATGTCAAAAATAGATTTTGAAACATTTACACTCACTTTAATAATAAATGAAAAAGAATTCATTTTACCCATTATTGTCAAAGAATCAAATAATTTAAATAAATATAAAGCAGAACAAACCACTGTCAATAAAAGCGCATTATCGCGAATAACATTAAATAGATGCACACAAAAAGAAATGATTCCACCCGGATTGGAACATGCAAGTAAACAAATACTAGCCATAACAAGGAGTATGGATAAAAATAACCATACAAAAAACTCGGATTTTAACAACAAACAATGTCTTTCCAGCAAAACGTCTGATCAACTAATTGCTTGGGAATGTACATCAATATCGGATGTAAACAAAATAAGAAAGCTTAAATTTATAACAGAAAAATATTTTAAAGGAACCCAAATATATATAGAAGATAATGAAGTCATTGCAAGATGCAGCGATAATCCTTTGTTCACACAGCTGACTCTGGAGAAACTGTCGTCAAAAATGCATAAGTTAGGAATAGAAGAATTAGCATTAAATGCGAATGATATAATATTTAAAACGGTAGAGAAAGAAAAATTCAAAAAGATTTATAATAGTTTGAAAAGAGATAAAGAAAATTTAAAGATATTGATTTATAGAGAACCGGAAAAAGTAAAAGATATAGAAAAACAGAAAAGTATAATAGAGGAATATCATAATTCGACCCACGGAGGTCATATGGGGATTAGAAAAACAATTTTAAAAATAAAGCAAAGATACATATGGAAAAATATGTGTAAAATGATAAAGAAGTTCATAAATAATTGCGAAAAATGCAAAATAAATAAACAAACAAAACATACAAAAGAAAAACTTACAATAACAAACACGCCAGGAACTAGTTTCGAAGTCGTATCGATAGATACAGTAGGCCCTTTACGTTTAACAAATAATTACAGATACATACTCACAATGCAATGTGAATTAACAAAGTATATAATTGCTTGTCCAATGGAGACAAAAGACGCGAAAACAGTCGCAAAAACTATTATCGAAAACTTAATTCTAATATATGGTCATTTTAAAATTTTAAAGTCAGATAGAGGTACAGAGTTTACCAACGAATTACTATCAGAGATATGCAACTTATTAGAGATAAAACAAATTTTCAGTACTCCATACCATCATGAAACACTTGGTTCGATAGAACGTAATCATAGAGTATTAAATGAATACTTATTAAATTTTTGTAAAGGTGACGAATGGGATCAATGGATACCATACTTCACATTTGCTTACAACACTACACCTCATGTTGATACAAATTACACGCCATTTGAACTCATTTTTGGCAGGTTAGCGAACCTTCCAAATGATAATTCAGTAAATTCAAAATATTACAATACAGATAACTATGCGCAAGAACTAAAAGCAAGATTAGCATATTCTTTAAAAAAGACTGAAGAATTAATAAAAATATCAAAAGAAAATCGAATAAGAAATAATGAAAATTTTAACCCGTTAAATTTAAAGATCGGTGATAATGTAATAATAAAAAAGATGAATAGAAAGAAAAATCAACCACCTTATCATGGTCCATATAGAATAGTTGATAAAAAAGGAGTAAATTCAATTATAGATGTAAATGGAAAAATAAAAGAATATCATAATAATTTATTAAAAAAATGGATTTAATGAATTTAATAATCAAAGTAAAAGTATCACATATATAGTACATAATACTATTATTGAATTGTATAACTAGTTGTAAGTAAGTTTTAAACTCACATTTATCTTTTGAATTGTATAATATAAGAAAAATTTTGAAAAAAATTATTATCATAAAATCAAATAATTTTTATCTTGAGGATGGGGGTGTAGAATACCCTATAACCGCCTGCACTATCACACTAATTTTAAGCACATCACTATGTTATGATTATACTCAAAAAGTATAACACTTTTATTTATGTAAAAATTAAGGCTCTATTTATTTATTTTAAGTTATTATATATTAAGAATTTTAACTCAATTTGACCATTATCAAAATACTGTTAGTTTGCTTTTTAAGGAGGTGCAATCCTCAAAAATAAACATTAAGTATCAAGCATGCAACTGCTATCTTTTAATACAAAGCCTTTTGAGCATTCAATTGCTCAGGCTGAATAATATAAATAAATAGGCCAGTGGCGTTTTTAAGCGCCGGCAAATTATTAGGCAGGGCCTTATAACAAACTAATAAAAACACACCGCGTTTTAAAACTCGTCAAAAATTTAAATAAGCGATAAAAATTTCGCGCAAAACATTTTTAAACAAAAATCAAACATTAAAAATAAACCGCGAACACTTCAATATCCATATCCATATCCATATCCATATCCATATCCATATCCATATCCATATCCATATCCATATTCATATCCATATCCATATCCATATCCATATCCATATCCATATTCAAATCCATATCCATATCCATATCAATATCCATATCCATATCCATATCCAAATCCATATCCATATCCATATCCATATCCATATTCATATCCATATCCATATCCATATCCATATCCATATCCATATCCATATCCATATCCATATCCATATTCAAATCCATATCCATATCCATATCAATATCCATATCCATATCCATATCCATATCCATATCCATATCCATATCTATATCCATATCTATATCCATATTCATATCCATATCCATATCCATATCCATATCCATATCCATATGCACATCCATATCCATATCCATATCCATATCCATATCCATATCAATATCCATATCCATATCCATATTCATATCCATATCCATATCCATATCCATATCCATATCCATATCCATATCCATATCCATATCCATATCCATATCCATATCCATATCCATATCCATATCCATATCCATATCCATATCCAAATCCATATCCAGATCTATATCCATATCCATATCTATAACCATATCCATATCCATATCCATATCCATATCCATATCCATATACATATCCATATCCATATCCATATCCATATCCATATCCATATCCATATCCATATCCATATCCATATCCATATCCATATCCATATCCATATCCATATCCATATCCATATCCATATCCATATCCATATCCATATCCATATCCATATCCATATCCATATCCATATCCATATCCATATCCATATCCATATCCATATCCATATCCATATCCATATCCATATCCATATCCATATCCATATCCATATCCATATCCATATCCATATCCATATCCATATCCATATCCATATCCATATCCATATCCATATCCATATCCAAATCCATATCCAGATCTATATCCATATCCATATCTATAACCATATCCATATCCATATCCATATCCATATCCATATCCATATACATATCCATATCCATATCCATATCCATATCCATATCCATATCCATATCCATATCCATATCCATATCCATATCCATATCCATATCCATATCCATATCCATATCCATATTCATATCCATATCCATATCCATATCCATATCCATATCCATATCCATATCCATATCCATATCCATATCCATATCCATATCCATATTCATATTCCACACACGAAAATTGTTTTGATAATGAATCAAAACATTGATTTCTTTCAAAAATCTACGAAAAGTAATCACAAATTATAAATTCCTTGATTCATTATCAGTTCGATTTTTTTCTCTTAGCAATGTAACGGTCTATTGATGATCGGTATTGATACTTTTGTGTAGTCATTTACTAACAAACAAAAGCTTAATTTTAAAGAGTCATTTCACTTCGGCGAATGGTTTATTATGATTCATTTGAAAATGCCGAAAACATATTTTTTCACCCGAAAATGTTTATTAATGCATTCAAAAAAGATACTTGGTTCTGTGAACCCAGAGAACCAATTCAGTCTATAAAAAAATTAAATAAATAAATTATTTCCAAAAAAACAGATCGTTGGAAATCAAGCATAAATGAAAGTTGTTACAGCGAAAGCTGTTGAAGAATTTTAATTTGATAAAGTTTTTTGTTTGCTGAGCTTTCCACAAATTAAATAAAGTTCATCAATGCAAACAATGCAAAATAGTTGGCAAAAAATAAACGAAAATGAAGAGCTTAAACACATAAAAAGCAAAAAAACAAAGGAATTAAATGGAATGTGATTAAGTGGCGCTAGGCGACAATGAAACAGTTTTTTACAAAGGCATAATCGGGAATGACTCAGCTAGAAAGATCAGAATGTTGTTGATGAATTTTATCAGTTTCGACTATTTCCGGCCATTTCTGACAGTCTTTGAAGCAAAGGTAAAATTTGAAAATGGCAGCTGTTAAGTACAAAACACCTGAATTTAAGCATATGTTAAGTATCACTTAAGTCAAAGTCAAAGTAAGCAGTTTACTCAAATAATATATATATATACATTTTACAAATCTTTTGAAACAACATGAAATTGAGATATTTTCGCAAGCACAGCACAAACGCACAAAGTTCAAGAGCACAGCTGATGTGGTATCATAAACAAAAACATGGCTTTGGTGTGTAGCTATTGTTATTGTTATGTATTTTGTTTTGTTGGCTTAAAAAAAAATATTTACACATCCTTGCAAACCAGGCCAGCACGTGGCTTACCATAAGTTTTTATTTAAAAAAAAAAGAAAAAAAAAACACTTTTTGACTAAAATATAGGCGAGCAATTAAGGTTATTTATATATGTATGTGGGGTCTGTGGTAAATTCTGGTATGTGTGCTGCATACATACATATACATATCTATGACAACATGTGAATTTTTACCAACCCACTTAAAAGGTTTATTTATTTGTTTTTGTCATAAAATAAACACCAACCAACTTTTGGGGAGGGTCAACCGAAAAATGTGTTCATTTGTTTGTTTGTTTGTGCATGTGTGAGTAATTAATGTTCGTTCATAAGTACACATTTGCATATAGTCAAATATGCGCATATATTGTAGCAAGCAGATATGTAGTAGTTGCATGTTTGTGGTTAGTAAGTTTATTTTTTTTTTATTTTTGAAAACGTCAGCTGTTGGAAACCGACAAATATTTTAATACACGCTATAAAAAATAAAAAAATAAAATTGAATTTAATATACACATGATATATGTGCCCACATTTATTGTTGTGTATGTATGTATGAGTTTGTCTTTATTAAATTGCCGCTGCTTTATTTTTAAACATTTGTAGCAACTATGTTTCAACTAAAATTTACTCACCGCATCATGCAATCATTTTTTTTTTTAAATTTGCTGTTTTAATAAGTTTTACATAATTTCTCAAATATTTAGCCTAAAAACCACATTTATTAAAATTCCTTTGCATAAAGACGACTTCTTATGCACACTCATGTACTTTTGCTGCTGACTTTACTTTGCCTGTCATTTCTTGACTTATGCTGCTGCTCTAAGCCTTGGCTAATCTACTTTATGCTGTTGTTGCAAGAATTTGTGTTTGTTTTTTTACTGTATTTTGCAGTCTTAAGTTGGTTGGCAAGAGTGTCCTAGCTGTGCCAACGGATGTAAGTATGTCGCTCGTCGGAAGCAACTGCCGGTTATTTGCATTTAATACAACATCGTGGTTGTGTTGAAACTTTATGGAATCTCATTATAAAATGCATATTCTTTATTTTCCCGCAAAGATTTAGTTAAGGTAAGTGTGTTTAATAAATTTTATTTTTAGACTCCGTTTCATATTTATATATTAAAAAATAAATTTCTCTTCAACCGCATCCACAAAATGACTGACATCCGTCCTATACCTAGTTTGAAGCATACATAATTTTTTCCAATTGAGGAAAAAACTTTTAAATGCATTATTTTTGTAACTTTTGTTTTTTTTTAAGAAACCAAATTATATCAAAAATATTTATTATACATATTTATTCTCTTAAATATATTACAAAAAATTTAAAATTACAATAAAAAATTATAAAAATATAAGCTATTTTTTAGTCATACAGCATACTTCAAATTCAGCAACTGATCCAATTTTTGTTGTTTTTTTATTTACCGCATATTTTGCAGTTGACTTTTTTTTTTTAAAAAAACATCTTTTATTATTTTGTACCTTCTATAGATCCAATGCTGTGGCCATAAATTGTTTGACAGTTCCTGCATTAAGCAATGTATGCACATCCGGATATCCTGCAGTGCAACCAACACCAAAAGAGATCAAACCACAGAGCTTATTTTTGAATACAACTGGACCACCGGTATCAGCTGAACAAGCTCCCTTGGATGCGACAATACTGCTACACATCATATTTCCTGTGATGACAAAATTGAAACCGTTTAAATATGATCTCTGACAAACGTCACGAGAAATAAGTCTAACATTAACCGTACGCGAACGAGTCGACAGAAGTGTACTTGATCCACTTAATGGACCCCAACCGGATAATTGAACAACATCACCAACATACAGACGATCCGAGCTTATTGCAATCGGACTTATATTAGCGCCGATCATTGGCGATCTAAGCTTCAATAGGGCAATATCCATATTAAAGCTGCTAGGTGCAAATCCACTAGGAGTAATAGTTTTTATCACAGCCCGAATAATGCCTCCTCGATTGTAAAATGCAGAGCCTCCACGTACATACAAATAGCCGAGACGAAGATTATTTATAAGATATGCTGTGGTTAATACTTGAGTGGGTGTGATCAAAGAACCACCGCCAAGGTAGTTGGTATTAAAGGAAATGCTTACTAAATACTTAATAATATTTGTTGTAACGACACCACCGACAATGCGATTCTCAGCAATTAGTTCTGATTCGTCCAAGGTGCTATTTTTGTCATTAAGATCTTCGGCATTAATATCTTCGGCTTTAATATCTTCCATTTGAATTTCTTCGGCTTTAATATCTGCGACGTTGGACTGGTCTTCGGTAGTTAAGAAATCTTCTTTTATTAATAAATCTTCCAGCTGAAATTGTTTATCGCTTACAATGTCCTCCACTGAAGTAAGTAATTCGGAATCTGTAGAGTTAAAAAACTCTTCATCGCTGTCAACAATATCAAGCACATTAGCATCTTCGGATTTTTTTTCAATTTCCTCCATTTTTACTTCTTCGGCTCTGATTACAGAAATGCAAGCCATATATACTGCTATGGCAATAAGCACTTTTAATTTGAAAAAGGAATTCATATTTTTCTCTATATATTATTAATATATTACTTATGTTTTATGCTGATGGCTCAACTAGAACTGATGATGTGATAATGATTTTTATTTCGACTTTTATATGTTAATATAACAAGCAAAGCGGAAGTGTAGAAACCTTGGTTGGTTAGGTAAGTGTTTTGTATTTTTCATTTTATTCAATTTGATTCAATGTTGCATTTAGCTTAAGTAACAGCTGAAAACACAAATTCGTTATTGAAGACTGTCACTAGTGTTTGGTTAACTGTTTTCATAGACGTTCTTTCCGAAGGTGGAACAACGCTTACCAAAGCTTACAGTGCTACAATGAAATTCTTCTTGCTTGAAAATATTCTTGAAATGCTATTCATTTTGACATTTTTCAAAGATATAGCTTTTACTTCCTTCTGACTATGGAGAGTTAAAAGTCTTCCGGCTTACATTTTGTTGGAAGTAATGCTATCTATATCGGTCGTTATTATGTCATAAAATAACAATACTTTTTATGACAATATTTTTTTCGCTGTGAATTTATTGACCTTTAATTTCATTTATTGTTAGGGATAGTGAAAGCGGGCATCAAGTCAATTTTATTAAAAATTATTTATTTTATCCAATATTTCGAATTCCGTCGGAGTTCATTCTCAAAAAAAATTGTATTAAAAAATTTTTTAAGACTTGCTTTTTAACATTAAAAGCATAACACCACCAAATAGTTTAAGGCTAAAATCAAGTCCGCATCTCTCTCAACACACTCTTCCCATTTCCACATAGCTCCTAGGTGATCAACGGATAATTTTACTAAAAATAAAGTATTACAAGAACAAAAATGACCAAAAAAGGTCCTCAGCTTTGCTTTTTAAATCTTGCCCAACTTTTAGAAAATTCTCTTCTCACTTCACTTTTTATTTCTTGAATCACCCTTATATATATTCCCTATTACTATAATCTAAACATCCACGCACCCCCAGAAAAATTCTTCGTCACACAAATGCAAACAGGAAGAAGAAGGTATGCCGACATTCGTCAACAAGTCCTATACTTCGCTGGCAATGATGATTGCTCGAGAACAAATATTCTCAACATGTCATTTCACAGTTGCCGAGTAAATCCAAATTCATCTTGTTCATTGAACCAACAAACCCTAAGATTAACTGCAAGAAATTGCGGATGCACAAGGAAACCGCTTAAATGCAGATTATTTTGATATGATTTCTTCTATTCATTGATGCTCATTTGAAATAAGTCGGTAAAGGTGAACATGAGATATCTTAAAGATATAAACGAATTGGTTGTCAAACAGTTGTGAAAAGATAAACAAATAAAATGTAAAAAACAAACAAAAAAGAATTCATTTTAAACCACACAAATACAAACAAATTTTCTTAACAACATAGAGGACTAACTTATTAATATTAATAAAAATAAATAAAACTAAGAAAAATAGTTTCGAACTCTTCAGGATTTGAACCTACATTCATTTATATCAAACACAAACGCTCAAAACGTTTCGCCATTTATATGAATATGAATATGAATATGAATATGAATATGAATATGAATATGAATATGAATATGAATATGAATATGAATATGAATATGAATATGAATATGAATATGAATATGAATATGAATATGAATATGAATATGAATATGAATATGAATATGAATATGAATATGAATATGAATATGAATATGAATATGAATATGAATATGAATATGAATATGAATATGAATATGAATATGAATATGAATATGAATATGAATATGAATATGAATATGAATATGAATATGAATATGAATATGAATATGAATATGAATATGAATATGAATATGAATATGAATATGAATATGAATATGAATATGAATATGAATATGAATATGAATATGAATATGAATATGAATATGAATATGAATATGAATATGAATATGAATATGAATATGAATATGAATATGAATATGAATATGAATATGAATATGAATATGAATATGAATATGAATATGAATATGAATATGAATATGAATATGAATATGAATATGAATATGAATATGAATATGAATATGAATATGAATATGAATATGAATATGAATATGAATATGAATATGAATATGAATATGAATATGAATATGAATATGAATATGAATATGAATATGAATATGAATATGAATATGAATATGAATATGAATATGAATATGAATATGAATATGAATATGAATATGAATATGAATATGAATATGAATATGAATATGAATATGAATATGAATATGAATATGAATATGAATATGAATATGAATATGAATATGAATATGAATATGAATATGAATATGAATATGAATATGAATATGAATATGAATATGAATATGAATATGAATATGAATATGAATATGAATATGAATATGAATATGAATATGAATATGAATATGAATATGAATATGAATATGAATATGAATATGAATATGAATATGAATATGAATATGAATATGAATATGAATATGAATATGAATATGAATATGAATATGAATATGAATATGAATATGAATATGAATATGAATATGAATATGAATATGAATATGAATATGAATATGAATATGAATATGAATATGAATATGAATATGAATATGAATATGAATATGAATATGAATATGAATATGAATATGAATATGAATATGAATATGAATATGAATATGAATATGAATATGAATATGAATATGAATATGAATATGAATATGAATATGAATATGAATATGAATATGAATATGAATATGAATATGAATATGAATATGAATATGAATATGAATATGAATATGAATATGAATATGAATATGAATATGAATATGAATATGAATATGAATATGAATATGAATATGAATATGAATATGAATATGAATATGAATATGAATATGAATATGAATATGAATATGAATATGAATATGAATATGAATATGAATATGAATATGAATATGAATATGAATATGAATATGAATATGAATATGAATATGAATATGAATATGAATATGAATATGAATATGAATATGAATATGAATATGAATATGAATATGAATATGAATATGAATATGAATATGAATATGAATATGAATATGAATATGAATATGAATATGAATATGAATATGAATATGAATATGAATATGAATATGAATATGAATATGAATATGAATATGAATATGAATATGAATATGAATATGAATATGAATATGAATATGAATATGAATATGAATATGAATATGAATATGAATATGAATATGAATATGAATATGAATATGAATATGAATATGAATATGAATATGAATATGAATATGAATATGAATATGAATATGAATATGAATATGAATATGAATATGAATATGAATATGAATATGAATATGAATATGAATATGAATATGAATATGAATATGAATATGAATATGAATATGAATATGAATATGAATATGAATATGAATATGAATATGAATATGAATATGAATATGAATATGAATATGAATATGAATATGAATATGAATATGAATATGAATATGAATATGAATATGAATATGAATATGAATATGAATATGAATATGAATATGAATATGAATATGAATATGAATATGAATATGAATATGAATATGAATATGAATATGAATATGAATATGAATATGAATATGAATATGAATATGAATATGAATATGAATATGAATATGAATATGAATATGAATATGAATATGAATATGAATATGAATATGAATATGAATATGAATATGAATATGAATATGAATATGAATATGAATATGAATATGAATATGAATGTGAATATGAATATGAATATGAATATGAATATGAATATGAATATGAATATGAATATGAATATGAATATGAATATGAATATGAATATGAATATGAATATGAATATGAATATGAATATGAATATGAATATGAATATGAATATGAATATGAATATGAATATGAATATGAATATGAATATGAATATGAATATGAATATGAATATGAATATGAATATGAATATGAATATGAATATGAATATGAATATGAATATGAATATGAATATGAATATGAATATGAATATGAATATGAATATGAATATGAATATGAATATGAATATGAATATGAATATGAATATGAATATGAATATGAATATGAATATGAATATGAATATGAATATGAATATGAATATGAATATGAATATGAATATGAATATGAATATGAATATGAATATGAATATGAATATGAATATGAATATGAATATGAATATGAATATGAATATGAATATGAATATGAATATGAATATGAATATGAATATGAATATGAATATGAATATGACTTATGACTTTGACTTTGACTTTGACTTTGACTTTGACTTTGACTTTGACTTTGACTTTGACTTTGACTTTGACTTTGACTTTGACTTTGACTTTGACTTTGACTTTGACTTTGACTTTGACTTTGACTTTGACTTTGACTTTGACTTTGACTTTGACTTTGACTTTGACTTTGACTTTGACTTTGACTTTGACTTTGACTTTGACTTTGACTTTGACTTTGACTTTGACTTTGACTTTGACTTTGACTTTGACTTTGACTTTGACTTTGACTTTGACTTTGACTTTGACTTTGACTTTGACTTTGACTTTGACTTTGACTTTGACTTTGACTTTGACTTTGACTTTGACTTTGACTTTGACTTTGACTTTGACTTTGACTTTGACTTTGACTTTGACTTTGACTTTGACTTTGACTTTGACTTTGACTTTGACTTTGACTTTGACTTTGACTTTGACTTTGACTTTGACTTTGACTTTGACTTTGACTTTGACTTTGACTTTGACTTTGACTTTGACTTTGACTTTGACTTTGACTTTGACTTTGACTTTGACTTTGACTTTGACTTTGACTTTGACTTTGACTTTGACTTTGACTTTGACTTTGACTTTGACTTTGACTTTGACTTTGACTTTGACTTTGACTTTGACTTTGACTTTGACTTTGACTTTGACTTTGACTTTGACTTTGACTTTGACTTTGACTTTGACTTTGACTTTGACTTTGACTTTGACTTTGACTTTGACTTTGACTTTGACTTTGACTTTGACTTTGACTTTGACTTTGACTTTGACTTTGACTTTGACTTTGACTTTGACTTTGACTTTGACTTTGACTTTGACTTTGACTTTGACTTTGACTTTGACTTTGACTTTGACTTTGACTTTGACTTTGACTTTGACTTTGACTTTGACTTTGACTTTGACTTTGACTTTGACTTTGACTTTGACTTTGACTTTGACTTTGACTTTGACTTTGACTTTGACTTTGACTTTGACTTTGACTTTGACTTTGACTTTGACTTTGACTTTGACTTTGACTTTGACTTTGACTTTGACTTTGACTTTGACTTTGACTTTGACTTTGACTTTGACTTTGACTTTGACTTTGACTTTGACTTTGACTTTGACTTTGACTTTGACTTTGACTTTGACTTTGACTTTGACTTTGACTTTGACTTTGACTTTGACTTTGACTTTGACTTTGACTTTGACTTTGACTTTGACTTTGACTTTGACTTTGACTTTGACTTTGACTTTGACTTTGACTTTGACTTTGACTTTGACTTTGACTTTGACTTTGACTTTGACTTTGACTTTGACTTTGACTTTGACTTTGACTTTGACTTTGACTTTGACTTTGACTTTGACTTTGACTTTGACTTTGACTTTGACTTTGACTTTGACTTTGACTTTGACTTTGACTTTGACTTTGACTTTGACTTTGACTTTGACTTTGACTTTGACTTTGACTTTGACTTTGACTTTGACTTTGACTTTGACTTTGACTTTGACTTTGACTTTGACTTTGACTTTGACTTTGACTTTGACTTTGACTTTGACTTTGACTTTGACTTTGACTTTGACTTTGACTTTGACTTTGACTTTGACTTTGACTTTGACTTTGACTTTGACTTTGACTTTGACTTTGACTTTGACTTTGACTTTGACTTTGACTTTGACTTTGACTTTGACTTTGACTTTGACTTTGACTTTGACTTTGACTTTGACTTTGACTTTGACTTTGACTTTGACTTTGACTTTGACTTTGACTTTGACTTTGACTTTGACTTTGACTTTGACTTTGACTTTGACTTTGACTTTGACTTTGACTTTGACTTTGACTTTGACTTTGACTTTGACTTTGACTTTGACTTTGACTTTGACTTTGACTTTGACTTTGACTTTGACTTTGACTTTGACTTTGACTTTGACTTTGACTTTGACTTTGACTTTGACTTTGACTTTGACTTTGACTTTGACTTTGACTTTGACTTTGACTTTGACTTTGACTTTGACTTTGACTTTGACTTTGACTTTGACTTTGACTTTGACTTTGACTTTGACTTTGACTTTGACTTTGACTTTGACTTTGACTTTGACTTTGACTTTGACTTTGATTTTGACTTTGACTTTGATTTTGACTTTGATTCATTCATGATTTCTGAATGAACATAAAAATTTGTGTAACCAATATTTTATACCAAGTTGTTTATTGAAATTGATTATCATTCAATTAGATATAAGTAACTTGCTGCTTGAACTGAATTGCTTATTGTTTAAGGTTATTTATGTCACTTTCAACAACCATCTCACTTTGTGTCACATCTTCTTGGATGCACTTTTCAAAGAGCTCTTCCTGGCAAGTCATAAGTTTGACAATCTTGACTCAATTGTAGAATTTCTGCATTATTTTCATCGTATCGTATTTGTTTCTGACAGCATGATTCATTGATTTTTCTATGGTTTGTTCCAATTTCATGCATAGCACTTGCTGCCAACACCCACAAAATTAATACTTGAACGACGTCAGCTTGAGGATGCATGATAAAAGTTTAGAGAATGTCAACATCAGACAGAATAATTTTGTTCGTTTTGTAGGTATTTCATCCATTGTAATTTTGTTCAATTTTCTCAAGCATTTCGAATACTATCGTGAGAAATTTGCGTTTGAATTTTTAATATATATAAAGTACAATATTATTTTGTATATAAATATGATAGTTTTGACGTGAAAATTTAAAAAATATGTTTGTGAAAAGGGCTAGAAGATACAAACTAAGTCACTACATCACAAATAATAAGTTATGCATATAACTTGTTCATAGTTCACTCCACTTCATTTGGAAATATTCCACTAAAATAAGTCGAGTCCATTTGTATGAAAATTCAATTCTTCAATTTGCAAAAATTGTTAGTGAAGTCTTTTAAAAATTCATCAGCGACCTGCAGTATTTTTTTCAGAATCAACCACATTTTTGTTTTTTTTTTGCGTTTTTGTTGTTTCATCTGTAAGTTTTTTTTTTTGTTTTTGTTATTTTATGCTGCACTCGATTTGCTTTTTCTTCTAAATCATCAATGTAACGCTTTTGCTTTTGAATGAAAATATAAATTGGAAATTGCAAAATTGAAAACGCAATTCATCGAGTAAAACGTGCATTGAATTTGCTTTATCGCCGCATGCAGCCAACTGCAGCAGCAGCTGATGCCCAAGGCAACACTTGCCAGAGAAGCGGTGAGATTGTGTGTGTTGACTGCTTGACAAGTGCGTCTGTTTGAGTGTTGTAATAAAATTTCTACACTTGAAATCGAAATTTCTAGTTAACTGTATTTCATTCATTTTGCAAATAAAACTAGTTGGTAAATATTGCCTAAGTTGCCGGATATTGTCTATTGCTTAGTACTGTAAGATTTTGCTCTGCATGTAGTATGCAAATATTCATTAGATTTTGTCATAGTAAGCTAAGATAAACTCTCAGTGTATTTTCTCACGGCAACTGAAGTTTGTTTATTTTTCCGCCATATCACCAGGTACCACTTGCCTTTCGATTTAGACACTTTGTTAAACGTTTGTGTGACAGTCTGGCAGCATTCAATGATGACATGTTTTTATGCTTTACTGCTTTACGAATGCGTGCTGCCAAGGACGGAGCACAAAAACGTTTTCAATTTATTATAATGAGAAAATCCTTAAAAGCAAACATGTATCAATTTTTACCACTTTCTGAAATTGAGTTGGGAGTGGGATAAAATTTAATAGTGTTTAAAAATTATTTTTTGAAGTTGTATAGCAACCCCTTAAATGTTTAAAAAGAAAATATATATATATACTTCCCTTGGAAACATTATTGGGGCCATAAAATTGGACATATGAATCATTTTATACAAAAATCTTAACCATCATATAATCGTATCATCATAACAAAAACATAACATAACAATCAAATTCGAAATTTTATTCTTAGAATTTGTTGACCTGTGCAAAACAAACGGAAAAAATAATTTTAAAAAATGATACCATAGGGAAGTAGGGCTAAGTGTGGAGCTAAAAACAAAATTCGTCCATTACAATAATTATTAAAAACCGGAGTTGTTGTAAAGAGTACATAAAACATGTTTTGTGTTTTATTCATAAGCTCAGTGAACTCATAAACGAGTCTGTTGAAGTGTCCTTTAAAGCGGTTTTAAAAAAATGTCTTCTTAAAAATATCAAAAAATTCAGTTTTTGGTAGTCAATAAGAGTTATAATGGAACATAATTTTTAAATTTTTTGTATATCAGAATATTGGTTTAAGTAAGAAATTTAATATTTTAGCAGATGTGGGTATGCGTTCTATGAAAAATAAAAAGTTACAAGCAAAAAACATTTTTTTTTTGCCAAAAAGGACCTTCAGGAGAATCAAAATGGCTTCGGCGTCTTTCTCCGATTGAAAAAAAACAGTATGCAGAAATCATTTTAATGAGTTCCTCTAACTTTTGAGACCCCGACCGGCGGAATCTAAATTTCGTTCCAATCTACTGTACATGATCTCAGTGGTAATATAAGGTCATAAGGTCTCAGTCATACGTAAGGTCATGTGTGAGCCCACTATTTATTTGTAATTTTTCATAAATATTGGAACCGTTAGTTTTTTAAACATTTCGTTGCCATAAAAACTGACTTGTTTTTTGCGTTGACTCTAGGAATATTAAAGATTTAATACCTAAATAAGCATAAATCGCGAAATTTTTTATGTGGGGGTTATTAAAATAAGCCATGAAATATTTAGAAATTGTTTTGTAGTGGTACTGATATTGGAGGCCTGAGCAAGTTTTCTTTAGGGTTAATTGCAAAAATAATAAAAAATTCATAAAATAATAAAGTTAATACTTTTCTGAAGCATTTTCAGCTATTTTAACAGAAAGTATCTTTATTTATTAATTTGCAAACAAAAATATCTTATTTGAAAGGCATTTTTGTCGGATCAATAATTCGAAACTAATAAATTTCAAAGTGACAATTGCCTTTTTTTCTATCCGATATATTCTTTCAATAAATTAATTCAAAAAAATATACTTAGTTTCACTGGAAAGTGTATGAATAAAAAATTAAAATAAAGGCTCATCAATTTTTAGAAAAGGAAATACTTACTAGGAAGGAGGAAAAAAAATGTTATCTTCAAGTTTATTCAATTTATTTTTTAAGTGATTTTTATATGGGCATTTCCATGGTGTCGAACGTGACTGTTGTACACATTTCAAGTGAAAAAAATTGTCATAATAAAACAAATTTAAAAAAAAAGAAAAGGCGAGCCTTATAGCTCTCAATTAGCCCTTTAATTATTGTTATTGTCAATTGATGGGTCATTTTCAAGTTCTCAAGATATTAGAAAAAGAACCAATGTGGTCGCACGTGACCAAAAACAGAAGTGGTTTTTGCGGCAAAAAATTCAAACGCGGATTTCAGCGAAATGGGAAGCAATGTTTTTATGTAATTTTTTTTAGTGTTGTGCATTGATGTTCCTTAAAAATGGCTAGCATTGTAGACATAAAGGATTTATATTTTTTTTTTATTCAATCATAAAATTTGTATGGAAGCCTCATACGGAGGGGTCGGAAGATGGTTCCAAGGCAAAAAATGATCCTCTTGAAAAAGTTTGGGGGTCGGTAATATTGATTTTATTAACAGTAGGGGTTAGGTTTCTGACTCCCCTGTAGCTCGAAAACCTAGGGTGACCCGAAAATTTTGAGTTCAGATTTGGATTCAGCGTACGCAAAACCTTAAGAAACCGTTGAGAAACCTCTTGGGATTTTTTGAGTGTTGTACCGTGTCTATTTTTGTTTTTTTCATCGTTGTTTGTGCTCATCTACATATAAAATAAAAATTTGTTAAGTGCGTATTTACATTAATAATTGATCTATGTAAGCAAAAAAAAATTAATTTTGAATTTCTCATTTACCATGTCGCTCGTGACCAACTTTATACAAGTTAAAACAACACAATTTTTTTTTTACCGGTTCACTTTTGTTTTAAAGTCGCATGAATAAACTCAATTTAAGATAATTATTTTGTCAGCTAACTGCATGTTCTTCCGACGCACAAAATGTTATTTTTGCATGTCGAACGTGACAACGAACTAAATGAAAAAGCAAATCAAAACTTTACCGTTGTCTTTCATTGCGTGGTTACTTATGTTTTTGTTTTTTCGTTCTTTATACTCCTAGAAAGATTTGAGCAAGCAAAAGTCAATGCATTATGTTTCTGTTTAAGAACTGTTATAAAGACAAGACATACCAAAGAAATATCAAAATAAGCAATATTTCACATTTGCGCTCTTTGCATCCGAATATTTCGCAATGAGATATGAATAAATGTAAAATGTATTTAAATTACTTAAATTATAATGTTTCCTTAGTGAATAAGACATCAAACATTGTTTTATTTCAAGATATTTTATTAAACAAAATAAAACAAGCGAAAGTCAGCAAAAGTCAAACCTCTTTTTGTGCAGCTAATTCAGCATAGATTAAATAAGAAAAGACAAAACCGTCAACACAATTTGGCAAAAATATGCACCAGCTCATTATAGAGAGGTATTCACTTCATACAGTGGCTTCACTTGAAGATACTGCTTTGTATGCTATGGGTTGACATTGAAAGCGATTAAAACAATTTTCTCAGAGTTATCTCAATTGTGTCAGGATACGCCAAATTAAGGCTTATTTAATGCTCTTATTTTCCTTAATGGAAGTCGCAGCAAGAAAGGCAAAAGCTATTAGTTGCGTGCACCTAAAATAATTACACCTAGTGCTTTTCTAGGTGGAAAGAGTAAATGTCAAGATGCCAACCAGTTTTAAGTATTTAAGTTGACCTTGAATATAACTCTACCTACATGTATACTATACATCTTATTTTTAACGCCCATTCTCTCGGAAAATGCGCGGGGAGCGAAAAAATTTAACACTTTTGCAAATTCCATACATTTCATGGGTGCTCTAATGTATAGCTTGCTAAAAACTCAAACTTCTTCGACTCAAAGAAATACGGTTTTTATAACCATCTCCTTAATGCAATTAACTCACAAGTTCATTGATAATTTATAAATTTCTCCACATGTAAAACATGTACATTACAAAATTAAATTGAAGTAGAAAAAGTGTTAATTTAAATAAATTTTGTATAATTTTTCTCTCTTTTAAGTTGCAATAAAGCGAATTTAAACATTTTTAATTGCATTGCAAAACACAATGTTACCGAATAATTGAAGAGATAAATTGAAAAATATACGTTATTTTTTAATTTCTGTCATTTTAATTGGAACTAATTTAAATTTTAACAGTTTTTTGAAACATTGAATGTATGCTATAAATGTTCATGAAAAAAAAAGCGACGAACATTTTATGACGCAATGATTTACAATTGGATGTACATCGCCTTGTGTGTGTGTGTATGTGTGTGTAAGATCGTTGTGCGTATGAGTGGACATAAACATGTATAGAGCGAATCACATCATAAATTATATAAAAAATGTTGACAAGCAAACGCATTAATTTGGCGTTAATGGTCCAAAGCAGCAGCAACAACAACAACAACAACAACAACAACAACAACAACAACAACAACAACAACAACAAAAGCAACATCATAAACAAGAACTGTAATAAAATTGTAAACAGAAAATAACAACAATATCACTGTTTCAAATAAATAGAACCAGCAACACTGCCACAAACATAACCGTTGGGAAAAGCTACCCAACCAAAGGTTTGGCGAAAAGTAAGCATATGTTTTTGTGTTTTTTTTTATACATTAATAAATTTTGTTAATCGAACTTTAAAAATCCTAGCATTTTGTCAAGCAATAAACTTTCACGCAACAACAAGAATTTATGAAATTTTTAAATTAAAATTAGTTATGAATTTTTTTTAACAAACAATTGATAGCAGAAACATAAAACTTTAATTTTTAAATTACATTCTGTGGTTGGTATCAAAAATGTGAGGCTTTTTTTGGCGGCAAGTATAAATATCAAGAGATAAGATAGGAAATGAAACGATTGAAATTCCACTATGTAAAGTGGAATTTTGTGAGTTGTAAATTTTGAAAATGAGAGTTTTTATAAAAGGGAAATGATGTAAGGGATAATTAAAAAAAAAAAATTTTGAAAAAGGAAATTTCGTAAAAAAATTTTTGTTAAAGCTTATTTTGTATAGAAGGCTTTTTTTGAAGGGATAATTTTGCAGAGGATAATTTTAAAAAAGGTGAATTTTGTAAAAAGAATTTATGTACAGAGAATTTTGCCCTCAACTCTTTTGAAAGGAAGCCAGTCGAAATGCCCTTTTCCGTAATTCACCGCATCAATATTTACATTAAAAAAATTTACCTTTACAAAAGTCTCAATTTTCCAAATACACATTTACGAAATTCTCCTTTAACGAAATTCGGCTTTACAAAAATCCTTTAAGGAATCACTTTATAAAGAAATGCTACTAGTAAAATGTTTAAAAAGTGAAAAAACCACGTGCATTTTATCAGTGTCCACATGTTTCTTGAAAACATTTTTTAAATGTTTTTTTTTTTTTTGTAACTGAGAGGAATTTTGTGTTTGGGTATTTTGAAAAGAGGATTTTTGAGAAGGGAAAACCCAACCCGAATAAGTAGCGTGTCAAAAATGGCATTTACCAAATGCACCTTTTTTAAAAATGATATTTACCTACGAAATTCCCTTTTAACGAAATTCTACTTTTCAAAATTTCCCTTTAAAAATTCCTGTTTACAAAATTCTCTTTTATGAAATAATACCTGTAAAATCTATAAAATATGAAAAAGCTCGCCATATACTTTTGAATATTTCTTTCGTAGAAATTTGTAACGTCAGTTCTGTAACGAAGAATTTTTTAAAGGGGAATTTTGTGAAAGGGAATTTTGAAAAATAAGATATGTGTGAAAGGGCAATTGGAAAGCAGAATTTAAAAAACGTTGAATTTTGAAAAGGGTTCTTTTAAAATGGCTATTTCGGTAAAAGAATTTTGTGCAAGCGGCATTTTGAACCCAACCCAAAAAGAGGAGCGGGTCAAAATTCCCCCTTTCCAAAAACTACCCGCATTGAAGTTCACCTATGGACATTTTTTTTACAAAATTCATCGTAATCAAAATTCACTTTTCCTAAAATTAACCTTTACAAAACTCTTCTTTAACGAAAATCTTCATTATATAATTCCTCTTCCAAAATTTCACTCTAAGAAATTTCACTTTTGCGAAATTCTACTTGTAAAATGCATAAAAAGTGAAAAGGCACACGTATTTTAACAGTGTCCAGCGGTATTTTTATGTTATTTTATATTATTTATTCGTAGGATTCTGCAATGGTCAATTTTGTAAAGGTGCATTGTAAGGGAAATGATAATTTAAAGTGAAATTTTGTAAGGGCGAATATTGAAAAAGAAGATTTTTGTGAAACGGGAATTTTTCACTTTTCACAAAATTTTTTTACACTTTTCTTAAAATTAACCTTTACAAAAATCTTCATTATATAATTCCTCTTCCAAAATTTCACTCTAAGAAATTTCACTTTTGCGAAATTCTACTTGTAAAATTGCATAAAAAGTGAAAAGGCACACGTATTTTAACAGTGTCCAGCGGTATTTTTATGTTATTTTATATTATTTATTCGTAGGATTCTGCAATGGTCAATTTTGTAAAGGTGCATTGTAAGGAAAATGATAATTTAAACAGAAATTTTGTAAGGGCGAATATTGAAAAAGAAGATTTTTGTGAAAAGGGAATTTTGCAAAGATTATTTTTAAAAAGTTGAATTTTTAAAGGGAAATTCTGTTATAACAATTTTTTAAAAGAGGAATTTAAGCACAACCCGGATAAGGAGGGGATCAAAAATCCCGGAAGTTCACTTGCAGAACATTCATTTTTACAATTCAATATTCCAAATTCAAGTTTTTTAAAATTCACGTTTACTTCTTAAGTTCGTCTTAAACGAAATTCTCCTTTATAAAATTCTTCTATCAAAATTCTTGATATCAAACTTGACAGAATTTCACTCTTGCCAAACTCAACGTGTAAAATACATAAAAAGCGAAAAAACTCACGCATTTTTTTAATGTCAACATTTACTTTTTAATTTTTTTTTTGTTTTTAAAAATTTTGTAGTGGTCCATTTTGTAAAGGAGAATTGTTATGGAAATGAGAAAGTAAAGTGAAATTTTGTAAAGGAAAATTTTAAAAATGAGGATTTTTGCAATGGGGTGAAATTTTTGTAACGATTATTATTAAGAAGGTGAATTTATAAGAGGGAATTTTTATAAGTGGAATTTTACAGAAACAATTTGGTATAAGGGGAATTATGGACCTAACTCAAACAATGAGCAGGTCACAATTCCCTATTTTCAATTTTTGGAAAATCACCTTTATGGAAATTCACCCTTATAAAATTCCCTTCAAATTAAATACCCTTTTACAAAATTCATTGTATCAAAATGCACCTTCACAAAATTCTGCTCTACAAAAATCTCCAGTTCCACAATACACCTTTATAAAACTCCCCTGTACAAAATTCCACTTTATCATTTCTTTTTAAGAATTTTGTAAAGGATGATTTTGTAAATAGGAATTTTTTTATTGGAAATTTAAAAAAGGAGGATTTTTGTAAAGGGGACCTCCATCCTGGATAAGGGGCGAGTCAAAATTTCCCTCACCAAAATTTTCATTTTCAAAATTCCCCGTAACGAAATTCACCCATTCCTAATACGTAATTTTATCTTTTTTTTCGTATATTTTTGTAAAGGTGAGTTTGGAAAACGGGAATTTTGTAAAAGGTTATTTTGATCCCAATTTTAGTTTTTTTTCTTCTCATTTCTATTTCAAATAACATTTGCAGAGTCGACCTGATTTTTTTAAAAGATTTTTTTTAATTGACGAAGGAAGTATAACTTTTGATAACTTTATGAACTTATTCATGATCTAATGTTAAACATTTTCGAGTACGGAAAGCGTTCTTTTTTTCAATCACGTTGTAAGTGAACATTCACATATCAAGTTAGATTGTTCACTATTTCTATTTTTAAAAGTTCTATTCAGCATTTTTCTACTCACTGAAACTGTCAAGTGTTTTTTAAATGTGTACACTTGCAATTTTTAACTCTGTTTAGTTTTTTATAAAACATTTAATAACCGACATTTATTTGTCGCCTACAACGTAACTCGTATCGACACTTCATTTGCTCCATTCTTATGTCCGTGGAATATTATTGGAATTTTTTTTTGACATTTTTCTAAAATTTTTTTAACTCCAAATCAAACAAGTGAAAAATGCATTACTTTCTAAATTAGACAAACTAAATTAGAAAATTTTGTACAGAAACTTCCTCTGAAAAGTATATTTCGGTCTACGCCTCGCCATTACCATAGATCACAGTGACCTTCCAATAAGATAAAAACACTACTTCCTGGCTTGTAGAAGATGAAAAAATGGCTGCACAAACCCTTTTTTACTCATTTGCAAACCATACTGATTTTTTTAAAAGATTTTTTTAACTGACGAAGGAAGTATAACTTTTGATAATTTTATGAACTTATTCATGATCTAATGTTAAACATTTTCGAGTACTGAAAACGTACTTTTTTTCAAAACGAAGAGATTCAAAAAATACATAATTAAAATTACTTACAAAACTTTTTTGGTACACTGGTTAGTGTCAAGGGTAAGCAAATTATAATGAAAAGAGAAAATATAACAAATTTGTTCATTTTATTTCAATATCTGAGGACAAATAAGAAAAATATTTTATTTTCTGTTGAGTATTGCTAAGGATAGATAAATAATTGATACCTATTCTCCTTAATATTAAATTTTCTTGCTAAGCAATTGAAATTTCAATGCATAACAATACATTATTTATTTATTTAATCAATTATTAAATATCTTACAATTCATCACATATTTTTATAATGTTCAATTCAAAAATTTAACATTTTATCACATATTTTCATAATGTTTAAATAAGATTTATTTAAAAAAAATCCAAACAATACTAAAGCAATAACTTTCATTTTAATTCTAAAAAATATTGCGAAGATAGTAGCAGTACATCAAAATTTAATAAGATTCAATGAATAGACTATATAATTTTTTTTTATTTTTAATCTACCATCGCAATATTGTTCACTTCAACGATGGCTGCCTCGTTTTTTATTACTTTTTCAAAATATTTTTCGTCCTTGGCATACTGCCGCCGCATCTCTTGGCATCTCAGAAGAAGACATGCTTGTAACGCGTATTTATTCTGTGGCGTGCATTTTATTTGCTTAATACTGTCTCAGCCATAAGTTATTTGAATATCTACAAAATATTTAAGTATGTGCGTTGGTCTAGTCCTTATACATATGGGTGCGCGCCAGAACCAGCAATAAAGTTTCGTGAATGACTCTATCATGGAAAGTGCACTCTTGAACTTTCTCGTACATGCATAAAAAGTATATAAAATAATGTAAAACCCGTGTTTTAAATAAAAAACTGATGTTACCAACAACTTTAGGTTCTCTTAATTGTGAATCGAATAACTTCAAACTTTTTCTCCTTTTGCTTAGACACTCTGAGCTCAAATCCTTAATCTTGGCGTTCCACTAATAAACCCACTTTCTGTTTTTATTAACAACTCTTCTCCTGCTCGATCTTTTCTTCTGCTGATCCTGTCGGGGCTTCAAAATTGACAAACAATTCGCAAAATGTATCTTCGTCGAATTTTTTTTCATGCCTGCCTCTACTGGTTATATGTCTTGCAGCCTGCTTAGGCTTGAATAAAACCTCTACTATTATGACGTGATGATCGCTTTGGACCAATTTCATAGGTCGCAGCTTTTAGAAGCTTTTGCCAAATGTCCTAACTCCCCAGATCTAACGCATTTTCACTTATTGTCTAGTCAGCTCTGTCAATCAGCATTGGGCTCAACCTATTTTAATCTTTTCCATCTTAAGAAGTTGGTCCACTTTTCCAAAGAAATTTTTGCTACCTCATTATTTTCCCTTTCCAATGCGTAACTTTTACCCACGACAGTGTTGAAGCAACTTTAATGTTTAATTCGTTCATTTTGTTCTTTGGAGATCTCCCGATCGCTCCGTTATAGTTTTCTCTTATTCTCTTAGCTGGATCTGAATATATCCAATCTGCTAATGCTTAGACATTTGCTCTTCCTGAACGCAAATTTTTTTTTGGTGTCTGGAACTAAGTCCATTTGCGTTGTTCGAGTAACGTTTTGCTTTACTTTTTTCAATGGTTTTCATGTTCAGGTTTTTATGTTCAGGAACTTACCCTCAAGCTCTTTGAAGAACATTCTAGTCTACCGAGTCATCCTCTTGATTTCGTTGTACGCATTACGCTTTTGATGTAGAATTACGTCTTACAGCGCGGTTTGTATGGGGCCGTTTTAACAGATTTAAAATTTCAAGCTATGAAACTTTTTTGACGAATACTTTAGGGTATACCTACAGCCTTTAATACTCATCGTTCAAAGATAATATATGTTCTAAAATATCAGATATATCCTGCGCTGAATGAAAATATAATTTTGGATTTTGTCACTATTATATTAAAGCATAATACATAAAAAAGTAAAATATAAGAACAAAAATGCATGTGTTTATATAAGAAAATCAAACATCAGCTGCTTATGCTGTGCCTGCTGCTTTCATTGTTTTTGTTTCGTTGTTTTTGCTTATATTGTTTTTGTTTAATACGAACTGATTCTTCATTGGGTTCTTGTATGTACTACTTCTTTATTGGGTTCTTGTATGTACTACTTAGAAATTAAATTTTAACATAAGATGTCAATCACAACCTCTTGTCAACTCAGTGAAATGAACCAAAACTGTCAAACTTAACGAAATGGGTCTGTGATCCAGTTAGATTTAACTCTTATGAAAAAAACGAGTTGGATCATATTTCGTTTTATGCTTTTAGCCAATAGATGTCGTAAGATTTCAATTTTTGTTTTTAATGCTAATTAATTTCAATCCCGCATCCCACCAGCACTAGCGAGTGTAGTTCGCAAACCAGGTATACATCGAATAGAGACGAAAGTGTAGCTCTCAAACTATACATCGGACAGAGACGAAAGTTGCACTAATGGAAAGAACATATGCTTAGCGTGAGATATAGTCACCATAATCGGGGTCTTCATTTTATTTTGAACTTAGTAGTTAACTGAGTGTAGCTCACAAACTATATATCGGGCGGAGACGAAAGTGGCACCAATGGAAAGTGCATTTACTTCGCCTTCTTTTCAACAGCATAAGTCAATGAACTTAGCCTGTCAAACTTAACGAAATGAACGAAATAATTTGTCATTTTGCTTGTTTCTTTTTGCTTGCTCATTTTATCATGCTAACTAATAATTTTTTCTTTGATTTGGTCTCAATAAGAAGTCCAGAATTGAGTGTCATTAATTTAATTGTTAATTTTCGGAAGATCTATAAAAAATACCTGCAAAATGGACAAAAAAATCGGACCAAAGAGACAAAGTAGAAGATGATACAGCTTAAAGGTTATTCTACGTCTACACTTACGAGACTATCCAAACTGTTTCAAATTTTCCAAAATACCTGTGATATAATGCCATATTTTTGGAAGGTGTTACCGAGTTAAAAAATGTTCTCTACTTTTGCCGGACACATACTTTTGACACGTTACTTTTGACTACTTTTGCGCACCGATTAAAAATCGGTTCAATAACTAACTGAGTTATTGAACTTTTCATTAAAAGAGATTTTTTCCAAAAATGCATTTTCGCTTATGTCATAATTTATGTTTTATGTCAAATCATGTGTGCATTTTGGACTCATATCTTATGAAATATTCTTCTTATATGAGTTTTGGTCCTTAAACTCATAAAGTTAAACTCAATCACGTTGCATGTGAACAAGAAATTCATGCTTTTTTACACTAGTCTCATGAACAGTTCTTGTTCCCCTCGTATTTGTACATGAATTTGATGAATTTTTTCACTAAAATATTTATGTCATGTGACTCCTACAATTGGTGACTGGACCAAAATTCATAAATGCAAATCATGAAGATCATGTAAATATGCATAATTATTGTGTACTTTTTTGTTTCAGTATGACTTAAACATACAATTTTAAAACATGATTTCTTTATAATGACATCAACTATGCCGCCTGTAGTTTTCTTGCATTGTAGTGTTTGTAGCTATACTCTTTAAAGGAAAATAAAACTCTGTATGAATTACTTACTTTGGCTTGGCTGATGTTCTATGTTTGATGGCATTTTTTTTTTATGCCATTTTGTTAGTTTAATGCTGAACAGATGTGTAGAGCAATAAAAGGATGTTCATTCATTGATAGGATATTTTATTGAATAAACTCCTTTTTGACATTATATGTAGTGCGAAGATGTTTATAAATTATGGATACATCCATATGCCATGCATGTTTATTGGTTTATTGCGCATGCAATGCGCAGTATTTTTTATGGTAAAATTTTGCTTTATTTGTCGAAGAAAATCAACATTTTGCTAGCAAATATGTGTTGCAGCAACTAAACAAAAATGTTTAGTTGAATAATGATTCTTCGAACTTTGCCTTTCAATGTTTTTTTTTTTTTTTGTAGTATGCCAAATATTGCCTGCTTGCCCTAGGCAAAATTCTGTTGAATTGATATTGCAAAATTTATGAGTTTTTGGAAAATCCATTACAGAAATCTGTTTGACGCAGTTCTTGCTTTTTTTTTTAAGCTGAAGATATTAGAAACAAAATATATCTGTTCATAACATAACGTAGAACTGGCATGCAATTAGATGGTTAAGAAGCTTATTTTTCAACCAATGTGTTTCACTCATTTATAATTTTGCAAGAAATTTTATTTTATTATAGAATCATATGTTATGATAAGACCTGACATTCAGGACGATCAGATATGAATACCGACCAAACCATGATTCCACATAAATTCGTAATTAGTACGGTTAAACATTGCAGAAAAACTATATGAGAATTCGAACATTTCATTAGCAATACATTTTTTTATATGGTTTTAAAACAAAATTTCTGTATCAAGCTTAAATTAATTTTATCAAATTAATATTCAAATCTGTCATCGAAAAAAACCCAAAGTCACAACGTTACACATGTTGCCACCAAGTTAAAATATTAGATGTAAAAAATGGGTGATTTACATGCTGTCAAATACCTAAAATTTATAATTAACATTTTTAACTCATCACGGATTAAAGTGTCCTTGTCCGATTTGTTGCAACAGCTTTGGGATTTGTTTGAACATATTATTTAAAGGCTTCCACAAATTTCACCAGCTAATAAATATAAAAGCGACAATAATTTAAAATAGCAAATAAACTAATGTCAACAGCAAATCTAATTTTGGCGCGAACTAGCTATTTGTAATTAAATAAATCGCATTTGAATGCAAAAACAATGGTTTATTTGTATTTAATAGGAAACATGATTAAATATTATGTCTGTAATAAAATGCAATTTTTGAAATTTAGTAATTAAAGCGAACTGTTGAGCACAAGCACATTTACAAAAAAAAAAAACAATTATTGAAAATTTCAATTATCGACAAAAATTAAATTAAAACAAATTAAAAACATATTTTATTAAAGTCTTACATAAATAAACGCATAAGGCATTGAATATATACACAGACAAACACACCATGCAACAAATTTGAGTTTTTCTAAAATTGAATACTAAAAAGTAAAAAGTAAAAAGTAAAAAGTAAAAAGTAAAAAGTAAAAAGTAAAAAGTAAAAAGTAAAAAGTAAAAAGTAAAAAGTAAAAAGTAAAAAGTAAAAAGTAAAAAGTAAAAAGTAAAAAGTAAAAAGTAAAAAGTAAAAAGTAAAAAGTAAAAAGTAAAAAGTAAAAAGTAAAAAGTAAAAAGTAAAAAGTAAAAAGTAAAAAGTAAAAAGTAAAAAGTAAAAAGTAAAAAGTAAAAAGTAAAAAGTAAAAAGTAAAAAGTAAAAAGTAAAAAGTAAAAAGTAAAAAGTAAAAAGTAAAAAGTAAAAAGTAAAAAGTAAAAAGTAAAAAGTAAAAAGTAAAAAGTAAAAAGTAAAAAGTAAAAAGTAAAAAGTAAAAAGTAAAAAGTAAAAAGTAAAAAGTAAAAAGTAAAAAGTAAAAAGTAAAAAGTAAAAAGTAAAAAGTAAAAAGTAAAAAGTAAAAAGTAAAAAGTAAAAAGTAAAAAGTAAAAAGTAAAAAGTAAAAAGTAAAAAGTAAAAAGTAAAAAGTAAAAAGTAAAAAGTAAAAAGTAAAAAGTAAAAAGTAAAAAGTAAAAAGTAAAAAGTAAAAAGTAAAAAGTAAAAAGTAAAAAGTAAAAAGTAAAAAGTAAAAAGTAAAAAGTAAAAAGTAAAAAGTAAAAAGTAAAAAGTAAAAAGTAAAAAGTAAAAAGTAAAAAGTAAAAAGTAAAAAGTAAAAAGTAAAAAGTAAAAAGTAAAAAGTAAAAAGTAAAAAGTAAAAAGTAAAAAGTAAAAAGTAAAAAGTAAAAAGTAAAAAGTAAAAAGTAAAAAGTAAAAAGTAAAAAGTAAAAAGTAAAAAGTAAAAAGTAAAAAGTAAAAAGTAAAAAGTAAAAAGTAAAAAGTAAAAAGTAAAAAGTAAAAAGTAAAAAGTAAAAAGTAAAAAGTAAAAAGTAAAAAGTAAAAAGTAAAAAGTAAAAAGTAAAAAGTAAAAAGTAAAAAGTAAAAAGTAAAAAGTAAAAAGTAAAAAGTAAAAAGTAAAAAGTAAAAAGTAAAAAGTAAAAAGTAAAAAGTAAAAAGTAAAAAGTAAAAAGTAAAAAGTAAAAAGTAAAAAGTAAAAAGTAAAAAGTAAAAAGTAAAAAGTAAAAAGTAAAAAGTAAAAAGTAAAAAGTAAAAAGTAAAAAGTAAAAAGTAAAAAGTAAAAAGTAAAAAGTAAAAAGTAAAAAGTAAAAAGTAAAAAGTAAAAAGTAAAAAGTAAAAAGTAAAAAGTAAAAAGTAAAAAGTAAAAAGTAAAAAGTAAAAAGTAAAAAGTAAAAAGTAAAAAGTAAAAAGTAAAAAGTAAAAAGTAAAAAGTAAAAAGTAAAAAGTAAAAAGTAAAAAGTAAAAAGTAAAAAGTAAAAAGTAAAAAGTAAAAAGTAAAAAGTAAAAAGTAAAAAGTAAAAAGTAAAAAGTAAAAAGTAAAAAGTAAAAAGTAAAAAGTAAAAAGTAAAAAGTAAAAAGTAAAAAGTAAAAAGTAAAAAGTAAAAAGTAAAAAGTAAAAAGTAAAAAGTAAAAAGTAAAAAGTAAAAAGTAAAAAGTAAAAAGTAAAAAGTAAAAAGTAAAAAGTAAAAAGTAAAAAGTAAAAAGTAAAAAGTAAAAAGTAAAAAGTAAAAAGTAAAAAGTAAAAAGTAAAAAGTAAAAAGTAAAAAGTAAAAAGTAAAAAGTAAAAAGTAAAAAGTAAAAAGTAAAAAGTAAAAAGTAAAAAGTAAAAAGTAAAAAGTAAAAAGTAAAAAGTAAAAAGTAAAAAGTAAAAAGTAAAAAGTAAAAAGTAAAAAGTAAAAAGTAAAAAGTAAAAAGTAAAAAGTAAAAAGTAAAAAGTAAAAAGTAAAAAGTAAAAAGTAAAAAGTAAAAAGTAAAAAGTAAAAAGTAAAAAGTAAAAAGTAAAAAGTAAAAAGTAAAAAGTAAAAAGTAAAAAGTAAAAAGTAAAAAGTAAAAAGTAAAAAGTAAAAAGTAAAAAGTAAAAAGTAAAAAGTAAAAAGTAAAAAGTAAAAAGTAAAAAGTAAAAAGTAAAAAGTAAAAAGTAAAAAGTAAAAAGTAAAAAGTAAAAAGTAAAAAGTAAAAAGTAAAAAGTAAAAAGTAAAAAGTAAAAAGTAAAAAGTAAAAAGTAAAAAGTAGAAAGTAAAAGCAAAACGGCCATGTCTGGGGCTCAGAAAATGCACAAGTGTTCATGGGGAAGCCTATGCATCCATCGCAAGTCACAGTTTAGTGCGGTTTATGGGTCGGAGGCAGCATCGAGCCGTTTTTTCAAGCACCAAAAATGTCAACTCTGAATAACTTTCTAGGACGGCGCTACACCAAAGATTTCTTGTCGCGGTGTTGTGGGTTACACGAAGGATAAGGTCTATGTGAATTCGATTCATAGGTCAATGATTCCGGACTTGAAAAGTAATATTACAGAGGTGATGTGGGCCATTCTGGAGGCCATATTGCAAAATTTTATTGAAAATATGGCCGAAAGAGTGATATACCTTCGTAATAATCGCGGTGAATATATCCGCGAAATCATTTTTCGGAAATAAATCCTTTTGTGTGACCTTTTGTGGTGGTGACCGTGGCATGCAGGTTAAGTGAGTGGCTTAGCATGTTTGGAGCCCGAGTTCGATCGCTAGTCACGGAGAAAAGTTTTTCAATAAAAAATTTTTCTGATCGGTCACCACCTCTCTGCAGACAATGGCAAACCTCAGAGAATAAACGGCAAAATTTTTATAAGTACTTAAATACAAAAAAAAAATATGTGTGTGGCCGCCACGCACGGTATAAGTGAAACTTTAACCCTAAAATGTAGAGAGTTTTTAGTTTAGTCTTACTAAAAAAAGTCTCATTTCATATAAAGCCATGAGAAGATGAAGTTTATTTTAAAAGAGTGCTGATATTCAGGAGCATGTGTCATCAAAGAAACCAAATTGTTAGGTAAGACTTCCCATTTCAGCGTTTCGACAGCGTTGTCATGTTGCAAAATTACCTTGTTGTGCCTTTGATCGCACTCTGGACGGTTTTGCTTCAATGCTCGGTTCAAACGCATCAATTGAGTTCGGTAGAGTTGCTCTGTGATAGTTTCACCTAGTTGTAGCAGCCTATAGCACATCACCGCCCCACCAAATACAGATACCAAACATAGAGTAGGACCTTGTCACTGTGAATATTGGACTTTGACGTCAAATTTTGTGTATGGCCGGGCAGCCCCATCATCATCATCATCATTATAAATTGAGTTCGTCTTGTACAAAAATGTACTTGAAAATGGAATCCATTAAAGTTTTGAAAATCCCATTGCATCCGATTGGCCATAGAATCATACAGGTTGAATATTCCAGCGTAACATGTCATGGTTGGAAATTTAAGCATAACGTATCTAGTTGAAAATTCCACCTTCAAAAAGTTCGGTCTAAAATTTTGTTGATTAATTCATCTGTTAGTTCGGACTCAAACCATTGTTTGATAATTTTGTTCTTTCCGAACACCTTATGAATTCTAATTTATAAGGTTTTGCGAACACCTAGTTTCACTAAATTCACCTAATTCAGCTAATTGGCCTAAATTCACCACAATTCGCCGCAGTTTCATTCGTTTCATCGATTTTACTACCAGTTTCGTTCGCCGTATGTTGTATACGTGGCTAAAGAAGTTTCACTTCAAAAAAAAATATTAAATCTATGCAAAGATGACGGAGATATTGGCTTCCAAATTTAAAACATTCAATTTGAGATAGTCTTTTGCCTCTCTCTCTCTTGGCATTTGGTTGAAATACACGTTAAATAACTAACGACAATATTAAAAAAATTCATTAAAAATACTTTTGACTAAAGTTTCACAGTGATTGATATCACATTTGAAAAAAAATTTAACAAACTTTAAGAAATAATTAGAAAACTTGGAAAACCGTTAAAATTCGATCAAGATATTGACATGGAAGGTCGAATTTTTGAATTAAAAACATCTTTTTCTACAAATTTGGCAATTGATGAATGCATAAAACAAAATTTTTACTTTTGAAAAACCTCAAATTCGACTAACTTAAAAACTCTCTCCAAACCAAATTGCATATTGATCAAAGAGCGGGTTTTTCTCACAAATTTGATTTTTCTCTTAAGGGTTGGAAACTCTCTTCATCAGTTTTATTATTTATATATTTGCGTAACAGTACCTTTCGAATGATATATGTTTCATTCCTCTTAATCATTGATTTTCATCTTTCATCTGTTGATGAAAGTCTGTCACCATTTTATTTATTGCACAGTGTAAAAGATGCCTAAATTAACGTTTAATAAAATGTAAAATTTTAACCTTGTTTAACAGCAAACAATTCAGTTAAGTTAACATTTGCAAATTTGGCAAAATTAATTTTAATTTATTTAGCCTGCATGGAATGTGTGGTCAAAAGGTGTTAACATGTTATTTAATGAGAATTTAATATTTTATTCAAATTAAGCTGCAAGTTGTTAAGCGTCGATAATAAAATATGCTTTTAGACAAAATTTACAAAATTACTAAAACATAGCCATAATATACCAAATTAATATACAACAAAATGAAGCACCAAAACTAATTGACCTCCGCTTATTAAATTCACTTAAATCTTAAAACCTCAAAATGTTACAAACTAGAAGAATTTATAAAGAAATAAATCTAAAGCACTTCTTTGCGCACTTTGATTATCAATCTTATTAAAAGACTTCCAAATATATGCTCTCTAAAAATTATAACATTTTTTCAAAAATATAAAATAACACATATTTTCTTTTTTGCCATTCAAAGCACGTTTCATCAACGAGCTTTTATTTTAGCACAATTTTGCTTAATATTTGCACATGAAAATTGTATGATGTTGATGTTTGTTATATTCATATGAAATATAAAGCATAGAAAATCAAAACTACGTGACACAGTATCGTAAAGAATATCTAATTCAATTTTCCTCTACTCGGTTGACAAAATATATGACGAGGCTTCTGTCAAGTTGTATAAATTCGTTTGTATCAAATTGTAGATAATTGGTTATTTATTAAATGTAGAGATGATATTTATGATAGTCATCAAAGCAGTAATGAGCTCACAGCTCGTGTGTAACTCAAATCGAATTTGTCATCAGGAATTGAACCCGCTACCTTCTTTACAAGTTAATAAATTCACATTTTTGTAGGTTTGTTTTTTCTGAGCATACTATCGTATTTTTCACCAGTATGCTCATATAAATATCTAGGTCCTGGACAAATATCTAGGACATATTTAAGGCAAGCTATGTCAAAACAATATCAAAAACTTAAATAAATATGACTTAAGACTGACGTCACTTCTTGTTGAAATGATGATGAACAAATAATTCTGTCAGATATGTACAATAAATCACATTAAAAAGTTGTTATCTCAGTAATTTTGAAGCAAATAAAATACCATCACTAACTCAAATGCCAACCACAAACCATTCCTGCCAACGTAGGCAGTTTACAAAAATGTAACTGATGGCTGCGCTTGTGAATCCTAGAAAACCTTCCGACTGTCACGCAATTGATGACAACTGTTCATGTTGTCATGGCATTGCGTTCGACCACAATGAAGTGTACAAGCATGTATGTTGGATATTTAGACACACACACAAACACTCCTTTTGCGGTCTATAGCCACTAAGCCGAAGCAAGTCCAAAGCGCCGAAGGCGTGTATTATTTAAACACGCATTTAACATGTGTTGCCGCAAATCGTGTCTCTAAAAGTTTTATTGAAACGAAATTTCAAACTAGCTTCAAGTTTAGTTGAATTTGCAATAGTCAAATATTGCAATGTCTGTCTGTCTGACTGAATGTCTATCTATCTGTGTCCGTCAATGTTTGCATGTAAACGTACCCGAATGTCCTTGCGGCAATGCTGTGTCGCATTTTGAAAATGATTAACATAGCCGTACTGCGTGCATATCTGACGGAATGTCAATTCAGACATTAAAGCGTGACTTCGGTCAAAAGTAAATTCCGCGTAAATTTCTACAAAACAAAGTTAAAACATTTCTCTTTACAGCAAATTTAACTAGTATATTAAAGAAGTTGCACGATAAAGAATCGAAAACATGACAAACTTCGACATAATCGCCATTCAATCAATCCATTTTTGAGACTGTAGATCCACAAGTTAAAAAAACAGTGCTCAAAATCGTTTTTGTTTTTTTGTGGTTTTTCGATTTTAGCATTAACTGTATTAAATATCTCCGCATTGCTACTGAGAGCTTGCCCTTCAAATTTTCTTAATTTTCTTTCTTATAGCCCGGAAAATATGGTGCTATACGAATTTTTGCGATCCCAGAGCGCGCTATTAAGTTAATTGTGAGCTTAGTAGTGTGAGCTGACGCTTTCATATGATATAAAAAGTAGCAACGCAGTTCTTTTTTTTTATTTTCCAAAACTTTTCGTACTCGAGCTTCTTTTTTTACAGTACTTTATTGGGGAAAATCTCTTATTACACTATGGAACAAATTCTGGTTAGCAAAATTTAGGTCGATTCTGAGAGTGAGGGGTGAAAATAGAGGCTAAATTAGAAGACCCGTATCGCGGCGTTTGTTTATGTTAGTTCGAATTGTTTTTAATCGACTTTCGAACTTTGCAGTCAAAATTTATTAAAAATTTTTTTGTTGAACTGAAAATTTTACAATGAAAAAACAAAAATATAAAAAGTTTTTGAAGTTTCAATAAATCACAAAACAAATGCCTAAAAATAGGCTATGAAAATTTTCAAAAAAATAAATCGTTCCGCACTCAAATTTTATGGAATTATGTTATAGTAATAATAATAATATTACCGGCATAGCCATGACCTTTAAGCCTTTAAACAAATCATCAGCAATAATTTCTTGTGACAAACATGGATCTGTATACACTGGATATCTTTTCTTGATTCACGTTTATATCTTTGCAGAATTCTACAGAAATCCTTGTTCCTAAAACCATCACCCAAGAGAGTCTTTCCTTATCAAAGAATTTCTGGGCTTCATTCTTATACATAGAAATTTTAAACACGCTAGACGTGATCTTGTACTTAATTTTATACCTATGGTTTCTCCGAAAAATAGTACACGTTTGATCGATAAAAAATTTGATACGACCCAATAGGTGAAACCGTTGTTTTCATTTAGGAACTAAAGTTCGTGACAACTTTTTTCTAGAAGAAAACTTTGTAAACAATTTTATTTATATCGAAAACTTTTTGGGTTTTGTTCTTATCTAAACACATTTGGAACTTGTAAGGTGCAACATCGGGATTAATTTTAGACCTATGGTTTCTCGGAAACTGCTTTAAGTTTGGTCGATAAAAATATAATTTGCCCTAATAGGAAAAACCGTTATTTTCATTTGGAAATTAAAGTTTGAGGCAAATTTTTTCTAATACACTTATAGTTTTAATTCTGGAACCTTTAAGGAGGTCAGTTCAAAGCAGAGAACTGCATACCTACACTGAAAATATAAATTATGTAAACGTTCATATAAAACCTACATCAATTTTGCTCTCACGAGTCATGTGAACTTGTTTGTATTTATTTTAACAATACAAAAATTTATAAAAAAAAAATTTTGAAAATTGAAATCTTAAAACGCGTTTTTTTCGAAACAACTTTTTCTAATACGTCTGACGTGGTTTCTAATGAACCGGTTAACTTTAAATTTTGTGTGGACCTTCATTATATATCCCTCTATTGTTGAAACTATAATTATGCACAATATTTTGATTTTGTTGTTTTTAAAAATTCGCAACCTTACATATTAAAAATCTCATTCTTTTCGTTTTCAGATCACCAATACCATGTCAAAAATTTCGCACCTTAATTTTTCAATTCTCCACTTTACTGAAACTTGAAACTCCACGACTTCAAATTTTTCAATTTTCTTTTTTTTATTGTTAAAATATCAACAAATATCTTATTTAAAAAACTATTACTAAAAATATTCTTGTTTTTTTGAAGTGAGACTTCTTTGGCGGCGAGTGAAATTTCAAGGTCCTTTTTCGTGACGCTAGGCTAACGTTTTCAATTCATATGAAAATTAAAAAACAATTACTGCCGCTGCCGAGAATTGAACCCCGAACATTGTTGCTTATGAGCCGGAATCTATACCATCACGCCATGTAGGCACATGATAAATGGCCAAACAAAATGTAATTAAAACTGAACGCGTAACATACTGAAAATAACATAATTAACATTAACATTAGATTAACATTAACATTACATTATTAACATAACCGTAACATTAATTTTCATCCTACAAGTATGCACGGAAAAAAAAAATAGAAAAATAGCTAAAACAGGAGCAGAACGCGTTCGTGAATATAGAGAGCGAATTAGAGCTCTTAAGAATACAGCCGCAGCTGGGTCTGCAACTAATGATGAAGGTAAGGTGATTGCAACAACGGCTGAGTTTCAAAATGCATTTTTACGAAACATCAGTGTATTTTGGTGAATCTACAAAGAACCAATCCCACACTGATGCATCTCAACAAAATTTTAAAGCCAACCAAGTTGATGCACTCAACAATCAATTTGCAACATAGCAATTATTATGATCAGGAAGCAGGAGGTAATAATGAACAAGATTTGCCTCTGCTTTCGGAGGCTCCTTCAAAGAGTACTATGCAAATGCAATTCAGCATTCAAAACGTAGCAATGTTGAGAAGACATTCGAAAGCAACTAAAACACCAACTGAACTAAAACAAGTACCGAAAATAACTGTTATTTTACAATTTTCAAATGAAAAAAATTGTCGAAAGACTTTTTCAAATATACCATTATGTTACAAATGTCCTCAGCCTCACGAATATTAAGTCGCTTTTAAATTTGAAACTGATTCTTTAAAAGTTAATTTCTTTCCTTGTATATTTCGATGAAAAATAAAGGTTACTTTTGACTTTTATTTTATCGGTCAAAAATAGCAGTTATTTTGTGACTTTAATTTTTTTGGTCAAGAATATCAAGCAATTTGTGTTTTCTTAAAGGCCGCTTGACAGATTGACAGATTGACACCATGTGTAAAATTTCTCACAGATGAGATGAAAATAATAATATCAAAATTTTTTTTATCGGTAAAATGACTTGAAAAAAAAAAACAAATTGGCCATTTCAGCCCTTGAAAGGACTTTGACCGAGCTTCTTATGATCAATTGTGTTGTGTGTGTTATTAAATGTTTGCACACAATTGACCGAGAACTGGACCTACATGTTTTATGCCGACTCCGAACGGCTTATGTTCTCAAGAAGCTTTACATGGCATTATTTACTCTCTGAGGTTTGCCATTGTCTGCAGAGAGGAGGTGACCGATCAGAAAAATTTTATATTAAAAAAACTTTTCGCCGCGGCTGGGGATCGAACCCGGGCTCCGAGCATGCTAAGCCACACACTTAACCTGCATGCCACGGTCACCACGGTCACCACCAAATGACTTGAACAAATATAAATTACCTGATATTTTTGACCGAAAAATAAACGGCAGAAAATAACTGTTATTTTTTCCCAAAAAAACTATAAGGCACAAAACACTGTTATTTTTGTGGGAAAAAATAAAAATTAAGAGATAAAAGTTAATATGTGACACTTTCGACAAAAACCATATTCGGTACGGTCCCTGGATTCATATATTGAATCAACAAATTATTATTCCATTTCGTATTGATTGAATTTCTTTTCAGATACTTTCTCCCTCTATTTTACACTAAAATCTCTTATTTCTTACTGTTAAAGAAGTTTCACTTCTGCCACGTGTACGTTGCTACACGCGAGTTTTTTTTTTGTGAATTTTAAAAACACCTAAAATGTGTTTCCCCAGACTAGTCATTAAGGACTTTTTAGGAGTTTTTCAAATCTGATGTCAGAATTTTCTAATTATTTTTTATTTTTCGAATTCGGTAGGTACTATTTCGAACACTAGGTAAAAATGGGTCGTTGAATCCAAATCCGTTGTCCAAATTTCAAAATCATGTAATACTTTTACAATAGAGTTGCCACCTAATAAATGTTCTTTTAAGAATTTAAAACAGTTTAAGGCGGCCGCTGGTTTCGATTCTGTTGTAAGAATTTTAAAATTCAATGTGACGCATAGGGTTACCTAGGCAAAAATGGATCGCTGAATCCGAATCCGTTGTCAGAGTTTCAAAATTATGTCATTTTTTTAACACAGAGTTGCCACCTAACATACTTAACTTATAGCTTTCTCAAAACATGTCTTGTTTCTGTGGACACGATTATGTACTTTAAAACTATTCAGCAAATCTTTTGAAATTTGTTCTTATTATTTTGCTATGATAAATAGGCCGGTTCCTTGGGAGCATTTTTCTTACTTTCTAATTTTTTTTTTTTATATTACGTTAAAAAATTTTTCAATGAAAATTGGTGCTCAGGTTTTTAAAAACTGCCCGAGAAAAATGAAATAGTGGAAAGAATGATCCTTCACTAAATTTTACTTATTTGTTTTTATTTCAGATGTACGATTCTGTAATGAAGAATCGTGTCAACAGCAGATCACCTTTTTTCGAATTCTTTTCGATGTCTTTAACAAAAATCTAATTTTTTAAACACTGCCCCAGGAAAATGATGAAAAAATTATACTTCACTAAATCTTACTCATTTTTTATTTGAGATGAACGATTGAGAAATGAACGATGAGAAATCGTGTCAACCGCAGAGCACCTTTTTTCGAAGTCTTTTCTATATCTGCTCTGAAAGTTTACTGCCAGTGGTCCAATTAGGAATATTTTACGAAAAAAAATTTGAACTGAATATTCTTAAAAAGATAAAAGAAATAAAGTTTAAAAATATACACATTTTATAACACGAAAAATCTTAAATACCCCCTTAAACTTAAAGTAAGTTTTATTTTTAACTGAACCGCGATAAATTAACTCTGCGCCTCCACTTTAGCGGTTTAAGTTCTTCGAATTTCTCATTTAAATCCTCACACCAACTAATCTTCCCCTAGGAAATTTATTGTTCAACACTTGAGTGTGAAATCTTCAAATTGAAGTACCAACGACAGACACAGGGAAATCCATTCAAATTCCACGTCAGTTGCACCACGACCACAACTACAGTCACACTGCAGCAATAACAATGTCATTTCTAATGGCTGTAATTATTTAAGCACTCCATTCATCTGCCAGTAGCTGACTTTGCCCCAGGGTGTGGGCGGTGATGAGGAAAGGCTAGCAATCAAGGTTTCTTGTGGCATTATGCACTAGTAAGAGCCGCTTTCATTGGCTGAATATGTGTGTGTTTGTGTGTGCCGGTGGCAACACCGGAAGCAGCAGTGAAGTTCTCTTCTGTGCGAGTGATTCGCAACTGCCGATAGATATAGTTTCCATTTGTCTTTTCATTGACTCCGCTGGGAGTTGAGTACAAAATGTGCCAACAGATTCCTTTTTTTTTTCCTCATACTCAATATTCGACCTATTCGCTTAACTGCACCTTAATGGAAGGGATGATGTTTTTGGTGGGTGGTCGATGGTTCAAAATCTTCTTCTCAATGTGCTTATGCTGCCTTTGTTATGTGCGCTTTGTTTGTGCTGAATATTTGATTTCGGCTTTGCAAAAGCTTTTTTTGCTCTGTGACTATCAAGAAGATTTTGGGCTAAGTCAGTAACAGAGATATCATTATGGTTATTTTATTGAAAAGAGCCCTGCTCAGGGGCTAAATTACGTAGAATATAAAGCTTAAGGATTAATTTTTTAAACAACTGCTTTAGGCAGGCAAAAAAAGAAAAGGCATGAACGGCTAAAATGTCGTGCTTTAACATAAAAGTAGATTTTTTTTTTTTGTCTAGCCAAAATTGTTTAAAACTTCACATAATTTGCATTTAATATATCATATGTTTGACATAAAACAAGGGAATTTTGATAAAAAATGACAGTATTTCAGACTTGCATGTTCTAAATGACCAACAATTGAAATTTAAATGAACTACAGCCCATTTGTTATTTTATGTAACTGCTTTGAAGAGTGCCGAAAACTTTCATTTTATTTTACTACCAAAACCTTGTCTTGTACTGGATTTATCAACTCTAAGCTGCTGTATTTGTAAATTAAACTTTATAACTTTATCACAAATTAAGCTACAATTAAAGCAAAACGACCGAAGTTTGTTTCAAAGTCAAACTTTTACTAAAAACGACCAAGGTTGTTCCTGTAGAACAAACATTCTACCCCAGTTTGAGGGTAGAATGAGAGAAAGAGAAGAATTTTCAGAAGTTAGAAACCACAAAAATTACTCAACTCAGAAATGCGTTACAGACATGCAACATGAATAGCCGAAAGACCGAAAAAATTGTGCTTCTGTTGTTAAAATATATCTTATTTCCAACAGATAGTGAATAGGACAAGAATTATTTTAAGTATCTTGCATTTTAACTACTTATTAGTTTATAAGCTTAAACCACTAACAGATAGTGTACTAATTTTTGAATATGCTCTTTTTTTCATTTTTTACGAACTCTTGTTATTTCCAATCCATAATTCCCTTGCAATTAAACTAATTTAAGACATACGAAACCTAAACAACTCCTTGTTCTAATTTCCAATACATAATTTATTTTCTAGTTTTATAAAACCTCACTGAAGCGTATTATTTTGAGATCTAGATACAAATCAACTATTTTGTGAAAAAAATCTGCAAAACTTATCAATGTCCAACTTTTAAATTTTTTCGGCTTAAATACAATAAGTAGTAATTTTAACATAAAAAAGGAAATTATCTCGTACACAGCACACTTTGCAGCACACAGCACACATTATAAAGGGTACTCGCTCCAGTACCCTTTATAATGTCTCAAGTACGAGAGACAAATTGAAGAAGCAAAAGTATGCCTCCACATTCAAGTACTGAAATGAAACGATTTATGCTTATAAAACCGTTCATGAGCCGATTTGGCAATTACCAACAAGGATGTAAATAATGCAACACAGAGCTTCTGAATCAGTCACAAGGAATTTTTATGGGTACTAAAGACACAAAAAAGAAGAAGCTTTGACTCAAATTAACTAGTGCAAAATAATTTTTAAGCCACCATTTTAGGTCGCGTATATAAAAAAAAACTGGCTATATAAAAATTTTTTTAATGACATTTCTATATAAAATTATCTTATGAAAAAAGCTTCATTGGCCCAAATTTTCCAAAAAAACAAACCCAAAAAAGCTCAAAAAAACCCACTAATGAGATATTTGCAAAAATTTGTCGACTTCTTTAAAACGTATCTCTCGAAAAGAAATGATCCTAAGAAAATTTTGTATGTGATATTTTTTACAAAGCTTCAATGGGCTAAATATTTGAAAAAAACCGCTAAAGAGATATTTGTAAAAAACTCATCCAACCGACCCTTTTTGGTCGAATGCTTCGAAAATAATTTTTCTGATAAAAATTTTGTGCTATATTTTTATGTAAAATTATCTTATGAACAAATCTCATATCAGCTCTTTTGCCTGTTTTTTTTTAAATCCATTTGTCTCGAAAACAAATGATCCACAAACGTTTTTTGTGTGAAATATAATTTTCACTAACTTGTAGCAAATTCTCCTCTTACGACATATTAGAAAAACCCCGATTAAACTGGCCATTTTTTGTCACATTTATGTATGACATTTTACTATACAAAATTGCCTAATTTATAAAAGTTCTTATAATCCAAATTTTTGAAAAGTCCCATATTTAAGATATTATGTGAATTGTTTTGCCAGCAAAACGCAAATTTCGGGAAAGGTTACTTTTCTGCTTTAATTTTTTTTTTTTTTTGCTTTGAACCAAGGATTTCAGGATTTCAGCCAAGTCTGCCTTGGTTCGAAAATGGGGAGATAGATAAATATGCTACACAGTAAAAAGTTTGAGGATAAATTTTATCTTTTTTATAACATTTCTGTAGTATACACTCGTTTTATTCCAAATTTATTATAAGTTTTATCCCACTCAATATTATAAAACTTGCATTTCCATTCAAACAGCTATTTTACTCCAAAATAGTATAAATTTTATACCATAAATTTATAAAAATCACATATATATTCCAGTCATACACACGAAAACCTCACGGAGCCACTCGGCTTTCACGTACAAGTCGAGTTTTCGAAGCTCCCGAACTTCAGCGATGCTAGCAGGCAATCAGTTTGCGTTTGTTCTTCAGTCAGTAATCATGTTATGCACAAATAGTTCCGTTCAATATTTTTTGTGCACACAGATTAAGACACAAATATTGCGCTTGAATTGGAAGCTCTGTCAACATGACTAAACATGCAAATTTCTGAGTACGATTTTTTACTCTTTATTTTTCCTGTCAAATTGTTTTTGAAAATATAAAAAAAATAATATATCATGAAATATATCAATTGAAATCTAAATATTATTCCAGATTTATGACTTTAAATTTAACATATATTGATAAATTTAATGTATGTTTACAAATGTGCCACATATTTTTATACAATACTTCTATAAAATGTAACTAAATGTGGTTTAAAAATATTTTATACATTTGCTTATAAAAATATATTCCAACATGGTGTTAACACATTTAATACACTTTTCGGACAAAATCTATACCAACTTTGTATAAATTTTGTTTATACGATGTTATGGTATAAATTTTATAACATATTTGGAATTGATTTATATTTATACCAAATAGTATAAAATTTATCCTCATATTTTTTACTGTGTATATATACTCTATATATAATTGGGTTAATAGAGTATATATAGCATATTTATCAACCGATTTTGAAAATTATTTTTTTTAATGAATCACAGTACGGAGAAGGAGTGCACTGACTATTTTTTATAATTATAAAAAGGCAAACAAAAAATTGGTCGAATTTCGACCCCGGGCGATACTAGTCGAAATAAATGAGCATTTAAAGGTACATATAAGCACTTAAGGGCGGGGTAAGGATTTCAACGTTAAAAAAATACTTTGCTTGCGAATTTTTTTAAGAGTTTGGATGAGGCAACTTTATAAACACCTTTTGTACTTATTAAGTGTACTTTTAAAAACATTATGTAATTTTTTCATCAGGAAATATTGAAAAACAAACCGTTGACAGAGCTTTTCCCAGAACGTCTTAGAGAAAAAGCACTTTAAGGTGTTCACTACATCTTGGTAGGAGATGATCTGAAATCAAAGCCATTAAATTTAGTCAAAGTATCATCAAACCCTCCCCCAACGATCTTTATACCCCCACGCATACTGCGTAAGGGTATCACGACGTGGGTAACGCCCATAAGGAGGCGTGGTAGGTATAGAAAAGTATATATATTCTTGCTCAGCATCACCACCTGAGTTGATTTAGCCATGTCCGTCTGTCTGCCCGTCTGTCTGTCCATCTGTCTGTCCGTCTGTCTGTCTGTGGACACGATAACAGCCGTAATATTCAAGCTATCGTAATGAAATTCGATATTTAAGCTTTTTTTAAAAAAACTAAGATCAAGTTCGAGAATGGGCTAAATCGGATGAAAACCACGCCTACCTCCCATACAACCCCAATGATGAAAACTCCATAAAGAAACTAATATTTACGCTACAAAACTTAAATTCGGTATTTGTATAGTCTATGACAAAACTCAGATGTGCTAGAGAAATGGGCGTCATCCACCCACTAACACGCCCACCTCCCATACAATCCTATTATTGAAGCCTATGTATAGAGGCTTGTGTCGAAGCTATAAAAATAAAATTAAATATTTATTATTTTTATATAAAAAGTAAGACGTGAGAGAAAAATGGGCGTAATCCATCCACGAACACACCCACCTCCCAAACAACCCCAAAACTGAAAACTATATTTATAGGCTCCTGTCGAATCTACAAAAGTAAAATTAGGTATTTATTCTTTTTATAATAAAACCAAGATGTGTTAGAAAAATGGACGTCATCCATCGATGCACACGCCCACCTTCCATACAACTCATAATATTGGAAACTCTATACAGGCTGATATTTAAGCTACAGACCTGAAATTGGGTATTTGTGTATGTATATTATATCAAAATTGAGGCGTGTTAGAAAAATTGGCATCAACCACTCAAGAACACGCCCACCTCCCATACAACCAATAATTGAAAACTTTATAAAAAGGCTTGTCTTTATTTTGTAGGAAAACAATTTGATATGAATGTATTTTAGACGTCATCAAAATAGTAAAATTCTTCGAAATCTCATATAAAAAGAGGTGCAATTTAAGATTTGTACCACTGCGAATCACCTGTGGGGGTATTTTAACTTCGGCCAAGTCGAAGATATACCTTACTAGTTTTATATTTGTTTTTCATTTAAAAAATTTTGAGGGCCATCAAAAGTGTAAACTGCTATTTTTCACGAAAAATTCATTTTGTGGGTGGGAAACCATCTCAATGTTAAAAAAAAAGAAAAATCTACCTAAACGTTGGGGGGAGGTATTTTATATGTAGAAAATGTGTACCAAGTTTGAAATTAATCAGTCAAGTAGTTTTTAAATGGCAGTGAACACGAACATTGAAAACACAACTTGTGGGAAAAATCGCTTTAAAGTTTTGTACACGTACGTTTGTACGTTCGAGATACATTTAATTAAAAATTCATATCTCCGTTTGTTTTATTCCGATCAACTTCAAATATGGACACAATATTCTTGAGATGTTGTGCATTCATATAAAAAATGGTTGAAGAAAAGAGTTAAAAAACCTTCACCCGCCCTTAATGACACTCATTTCTTTACACTCGTGCACATTCATGGGGGAAGATGAAATATTCAGTGCTTTAACTATGAAACTCATTTTCCTAAATTTTTTTTTTTTGTTGTTCATGTGACCTTTATCTAAACGAATAATTTTTCTTAATGGACCTTTACCTTTACCTTTACCTTTACCTTTACCTTTACCTTTACCTTTACCTTTACCTTTACCTTTACCTTTACCTTTACCTTTACCTTTACCTTTACCTTTACCTTTACCTTTACCTTTACCTTTACCTTTACCTTTACCTTTACCTTTACCTTTACCTTTACCTTTACCTTTACCTTTACCTTTACCTTTACCTTTACCTTTACCTTTACCTTTACCTTTACCTTTACCTTTACCTTTACCTTTACCTTTACCTTTACCTTTACCTTTACCTTTACCTTTACCTTTACCTTTACCTTTACCTTTACCTTTACCTTTACCTTTACCTTTACCTTTACCTTTACCTTTACCTTTACCTTTACCTTTACCTTTACCTTTACCTTTACCTTTACCTTTACCTTTACGAAATTGATAAAAAATGTTGCACCGTTCGAAAGTTACTTTACTCGAAACTTCAAAAAATTATATGAAATATTAAAATATTAAAAAAGTGGGAATGGACCTTTTAATTTTCACTCCGTTCGTTATATTACCTTTGACCTACGAACCTGAAAATGTTAAATTTTCTTAATCAAAGAACGCTTAACAAAACAACATAACATTTTCAATGCAGTCCGTCACTGTGCGATTGGCATTTTCTTGTTGTGGCACTAGTTGCTACAATTGCGGCATCATAAAAAAGCAAATCCATTTTAATATAAGCACTATAAACAATGTTGCATTGCAAGTAGCAATGCAAAGTTTATGCAACATTTTGTAAAAGCCAGAACAGCTGCAATGCAAAGATAACAAGCAGCCAGCAACGGTTACATTTTTATTTTGTTTTTTTAAATAAAACACGAGGTTGGCAATTTTTGTGCATGTTGTGCATTCTGTGCATTTTGGTGCTTGTCATAAAATGCAGAAAACAACAATGACTGCAAGTTAAGCACGTAAAACGGTTATTGCAAAAATGTTGCTGCTACCGAACAAGCTGTACAGTTCAACCAAATCAAAATTGCATGCTTGTCACGAAATTACACATACAAACAGAGAAACCACATCCGTTGCTGCAGCATTGACTGACGGCAACAGTTTATTTGGGCAGCCAACATGTTGTCCCACTTGCAAGCTATACAGTTAACCCGCAGAAGTCACAATTTATCGAGATTTTCACATGTTGAAGTTTAGAACAAGGAGTTTTTTGGGTTGACTTAATCGACTGTTCTTGGAAGTCAGGCTAACCTAGACACTATTCAGAAGTCTGTTTATATTTTATGTCTTGCTATTTGCAAGCATTTTATATAATTGTCTCACATTTTATTTTAGTGGAATGTGTGTGTGTCGCAGTTTTGAACCGTTGCTGTCAGTAAAAACATAAATCAAAACGCACGACATTGTGTTTTTTTTTATCATGGTAACCCTAGAATGTCTTACATGCTTTCGAGTTGCTAGCATGTGTGGCGTTTGACGCCCAAGCATATGCAACGCTTTTTGATTTATTTCTGAAAAATTCAATTCCAACCAAAAATAGAGTCCTTTTGTAATGGACAAAATAATTATAATGCTGTCAACAACATGTGTTGTGAACATGCCAAAAACTGACTGGCCAAAATGTTGTTAAATAAAAGCTTCAGAATGTTTGGTCAGAATTGATTGACAGACAAGCGTGTCAAATATTGCTAAGGAATTAAAAACAAAATTTAAATTCAACGAAATAATTTTTCTTGCACTACATTTAATATATCATTCTTCATTTATAACTTGCTGAAAGTTGGCAACAACTCAATTATTCTTAAAATTTATCCAGCAGCATTTTCACATAATTTTTGAATTCGCCCACTTAACCGTCTGTCACTTACTAAATATGACATTCTACTAAATTGTTTTTAATCCACATCATCTATGCAAGCGTTTCTTTGATCTATTTTCTTGACAATCTGCTGCATTTATTTATATTGCATTGTTCCTTGCAAATCCTTTTGTCATGGCCTGTAGAAGACATTTGAATTAAATTTATCTTTAATAACATGTTAAAATGCATTCATATTATTTATCTTTCAATTGTTTTGCTTTAAGGAAGACAATTTTTTTTTTTGTTCTATAAAATGACTCGTCAACTACCATTTGTACATGAAAGAATTTATTGAATGCATAAAATTAATATTTATATTTTATCAAACTATTTCTTATTTGCCAGCACATTTTTATTATTAAATTGTAGTTCTTGTTAAATTTAAGCACCAGCTTAATTTTCCATCCAAACCAGAAACGTATTCAAATTCAAAGCTTTGCAACTAAATTGCAATATATTGTATGTATGTATGTATATTTTTAACTATCAATGACGCCAATTCCGTTGGGATTATTTTAAGTTCATGTAACATTGTAAAAAAACACGCACACCGATATGATTCATGCAAGCCTACACTCGATTTTTGTTTTAATGATTTCATTTGCAAAAAAAAAAATCAATCCCACAACTCCAAAAATGTGGTCAAAACTGAAACGTACCATCATGCATGACATGATCTCCGATGACATTTATTTTTAACAAACTGAAATCCGATTGAATTCTACACGCAATCCACGTTGCGCAACATGAAACTCAACCGTTATTACAAAAAAAATATAAGAACAAAAATGGAGTTGGCAATTGATGGTCATGTGTGTGCGTGTTGATAGCTGCTGAGATACAACTCGACAAAAAGTTTTATTTTTTTGGCATGTGGTGTCTTTTAATAAGTCTGGGATATGCGTTTTTAATTAAGAAATTTTGTTAATTAAATACGTAATAGTTGTTTCACGATATGATGTATTTGTGATATATATATGAAACTTATATACATAACTAAACTTCAATAGAATGTCTGATTTCACATTGATTTTTTTAAATTTGAAATTAAATTTTAGAATTGTAGTTGATCTGAAATTTGTTCATGATTTTTCTGAATTTTTTTTTTGTATGAATTTCAAATGATTTTTTCTGAATTTCAAAAAGAATTTCTGAATTTCAATTAAATTTTTTCTGAATTTCAATTGATTGTTTCTGAATTTCAAATAAAATTTCAATTGATCTTTTCTGAATATCCATCGCCGTTTATTTCAATTTCAAACAAAATTTCTGAATTTCAAACAGAATTTCGGAGTTTGAATTGATCTTTTCTGAATTTCATTTCATATTTCAAAAATTCAATTGCTGCATTCTGAATTTTAATCAATATTATCTGCATTTAAATTGATATTTTCTAATTTGCAATTTATTTTTTTCTAAATATCTAAGAAGTGAAATTAAGTTTCTGGGTTAAAATGACTGTTTTTTTTTAATTTAAATGAAATTTCTGAATTTCAGTTGATCTATTCTGTATTCAAATGGTATTCATGAATTTAAATTCTTCTTATCAGAATTTTAAATATGTATTCCTAATTAAAATTGATTTCATCTGTATTCAAATTAAACTTTTCTGAATTTCTTTTGATCCTCTCTGTATTTTAAAGAGAATTTCCTTTGATGTTTTCTGGATTTCAGAAGAGTGTTTTTAATTTCAATTAGAATTTTAGAACTTCAATTCATATTTTCTGAATTTCAAAAAAACACATCTCTGATTTTTAATTGTTATTTTCTGAATTTCACACTCAATTTTTCTGAATTTTAACTTTGAGATGAAATTTTTGAATTTCAATTGATTTTGTTCAGACCATTGATCTTTTAATTGATATTTGCTGAATTTGAAATGCAACTTTTGAAGTTAAATTAAGTTTTTTTAATAGAATTTTTGAACATGCATTGGTCATTTCTGACTTTCAAATATAATTTCTGAATTTAATTTTTTTTTTTAGTCAAATTTTGAGGGGATGACCCCGATAAATGCGCAAGACAGGTGGAAGTATAGAGTAATGACAGTGAACAGTCTTAAATTTTTTTCAAACCTATCGTGAAACACATTCGCAGAATGATTATTCCACAATTTTACTGTGCAATCAAAGAACAAAGTATCCCTGAAATGCAAAGTTCCATTGGGCACCACGGCAATGGTATATGGACACCAATTCCAAATAAGATCTTGAAGCCACCGTCCAAATGTGCGAATTGCACTTCACTTTCGGCCTTATAAATGATGTACAGATTGTGCGAAAATCAGCTGAGTGAAGTATTTCTTATACCGTTTTAAAAAACCAAGGTCCTTGGCCGCTTTTTCATAATCGTATATATGATCATTCCAACGAAGATGGGATTTTATCGATAAACCTAAAGCATTAAGAGCTACTGACTCCTTTGAAATATCCCGAGCGACAACCATACTTTCAGTCTAAAGTCTAAAGTCGGTTTAATTATCTCAAATCCTTCTTCTTATCCTGTGTATAGGGACAACTCACAGACGGACGGACGGACGGACGGATATGTATAGCTCGACTCATGAGGTGACCCTGATCAAGAACATATATGCTTTTGTGTACCGTACTCGCTTCACTTCTCTGTGAGGAACACCATTAGGTCTACAGTAGAATAAGTCGGAGCCCGAGTTCGATCCCCTTTTTCTCCCCGAGTTGAAGTGAAGTGAAAAACTTTTTCTGATGAAAAAAATTTTTCTGATCGGTCACTACCTCTCTGCAGACAATGGCAAACCTCAGAGAGTAAATAATGACATGTAAAGCTTCTTGAGAACATGAGCTTTAGCCGTTCGGAACTGGCATAAAACATGTAGGTCCAGTTCTCGGCCAATTGTGTGCAAACATTCAATAACACACACAACACAATTGATCATAAGAACCTCGGTCAAAGTCCTTTCAAGGGCTGAAATGACCAATTTGTTTTTGTTTTTTTTTTTTGGGTAGACGTCTGATCCTTTACTCTTTTAACAGATGACCAAAAGTCTTAGCTCCCTTTGCAACAGAGAAGAACCTGTTCTATGACGCGAGTATTTTGCAGAAACTTTTTACGCTTTAAGGCTAGTAAATCACTGCGACAAAACAGTGTTGTTTTGATAAAGTTCCAAGGCGTCGAACAAAAAAATTCTGTTTTTGTTTAACAATTACTGTATTGTTGCGTATTGCGCACTCTCATTTGAACTAGTGTGCAGAAAACTGTTTCGAAACTGCTTTGTCGCAGTGAGTTACTAGCCTGAAACAGCATTACAGCGATTCCTAGTCTTAATGTAAAGTCGTCAAAGAGGTTTGAACCTCTTTGGACCTGACAGCAATCTTCTTTTGGTTTAAAGTAGTATTCTAGTCTAAAGGTAAAAATTTTTGGTGATTTTTTTAAAATGAACGTGTTTTTCTCGAAACTACTTTTTCTAATACGTCTGACAACATTGCTCAAGTGTCATTGAAACGATCAACTTAAAATTTGGTGTGAACCTTCTTTATAAATTCTTCTATTGTTGGAACTAATATTTTTATATAATATTTTGGTTTTTACTATTTTTATATAAAATTCAAAACTTTTAAAAAATAAATTAAAAAAATATTTTTTTTCAAACAAACGCCATTTTGTAAAAAAAAAACTTTTTAATATCTGGAATTCAAACAATTGCGACATTCCTACTAATCAAGAATCTATTTTTCCTTTCTTCTTCAGATCACCAAAAGGGCTGAAGGACGCAATTTTTGGTATGGTTACTATATTTCACGCTGAGCACATGTCTTTATATATTATGTTTGATATTTAGTTTGCGAGCTACACTTTCGTCACTGTTCGATGTATAGTTTGTGAACTACACTCGCTAGTGCTAGTGGGATGTGGAATCCAAATTAATTTGCATTAAAAACAAAAATTAAAATTTTACGCCATCTATTGGGTAAAAGCATAAAATGAAATATGATCAACTCGTTTATTTTCATCTAACTTTCAGTTAAATCTAACCGGATCACAGACCCATTTCGTTAAATTTGATAGACTGAGTTCATTGACTGAGTTGAAAAGAGGTGCATGACCTCTGGTTTCAAAATAGTTTACTAGAACAGTAGTGCATACATAAACCCAATGCGAACTAATGCTTACAATGCTGCCAAAGCGAACAAATCAGTTCGTGCAAAACCAAAGGTTACAAGCATAAACAACGAAAGAAAAACAAAGAAAGCAGCAGCAGCAAAAGAAGAAGAACATTATAAGCAGGTGATGGTTGATTTTCTTATATAAAAACATGCATATTTCATCTTATATTTTACTATCTTGTGACTTTAATATAATAGTGACAAAATCCAAAATGAGATATTCATTCAGCGCAGGATATATCTTATATTTTAGTATATATATTATCTTTGAACGAAGAGTATTAAAGGCTGTAGGTATACCCTAAAGTATTCGCCAAAAAAGTTGCCAATGACCTTGAAAAAATCTGCTAAAACGACCCCAAACAAACCGTGCTGTAAGACGTAATTCTATGTCAAAAGCAGCGAATATGGTGCAGTGTTTCGAATTACCAAGAGGTGCGTTAACATTCACATCATATTTATCATTGTGAGAAGTCAGAAAAAGGTCAAGGGCTTTTGAATCAATTAGTTCGAATCAGCAATAAGCTTCAAAAAGATTCAAAAGATTCAACACATTACCCTTCTGGTCTTGACTGGCCCGACTGACATAACCAAGTCGAATTTTGGATATTAAAACCACCAGCAACAACAATTTTAGTGTCAGAAAAGAATCGCAAAATATGCATAATCGAATCAAAAAGAGAGTCCATTTTATTAAAAGTGGGTGCCCACCCTATATTCAGACTTTTATAAAGAGCTTCTCGGAATTACAATAGATATTTTATGAAGTTCGAATGATTTTTTTCGAGTTGCAATTGAACTTACATGAATTTCAGTTGATAATACAAATGATTTTTCTGAATTTCAAATGATATTTTTTCAGTTTCAATTGATGTTTTCTGAATTTTTTAATTAAGAATTTCATTATTTCTGAATTGTGAATACATGAATTATAATTTCTGAATTATAATTGACTTTTTCAGAGTTTCAAAAAAGGCTTTTTTTATTTTCAAACTAAACTTCTGTAATTATTTCTTGCTACGACTGCAAATGTTTTAGTTGGCAGACATGACTTAAAACTTTACGAAAGTTGAAATGCGTTTATTTTTATTTCGTTGTACAGCACTTTGAACAGTCTTATCACATATTATTTCTTTTTATAAAATTAAAGGTCAAACAATCAGCTGATAAAACATTCGATTAACCTCAAAGCGACGCATTTGTTTGATTGTTTAATTAAGTGTGTTCAATAGCGATGCAACATGCAACAAATTTTCAAAGACATTTTCAAAGACCTTTCAAGTTCTTCTACAACGCCAATGCTTAATTTTAACTTATTCTTTCGCAGATATGTATATAAGAACGAAGGAATTATAAAAATCAAGTCATTTTTAATTGTGTCTGCGTATTAAAACATTTCTTAAAGTTATTATTTTCAATTGCTTAAATGAGTTCATTTACTAATTTCAAGCTATATCTGGCTATATCATTATTTTTGGCTTGGTTTTGCTTTAGAAACTTCATAGAAGCCAGAATTCAAAGTCGCATCGTAAATGGCACTGAAACCACAATTGCTAATAATCAATATTTAGTCAGTCTGCTCATTAATAATGGAACCACCTTAATTTGTGGTGGCAGCTTGATTAAACCCCAACATGTTGTAACCGCAGCACACTGTGTCATCGATTACCGTCCAAGAAATTTAACTGTACGAGGAGGTAGCTCATTTTACAACCGAGGCGGTTTTCTACGTCAAGTCATTCGAATAGCTCGACCCCGTCTTTATGATAACATAACTTTAAACATGGATGTTGCGGCATTAAAACTAAGACGTCCAATGACCGGAGCAAATATAACAACAATTTCAATCTGCTCTTCAATTATGCATCCTGGTAATAGTTCTAAAGTTAGTGGCTGGGGCAAAATTTCTGAAGCAAATAACGTTTTGCCCGTTCAAATGCGTACAATTAATTTGCCTATTATATCTACTGCTAGGTGCAAACGACGTTATGCACTATTGCCAGACATAAATATTACAGTTAACATGTTTTGTGCCAATGATTTGATAGTAAGAGGAACTTGTGATGGCGATTCGGGTAGTCCACTAGTTTACAACGGTCAACTATGTGGAATAACTTCATTTGGTACGCTTTGTAACGAATCATACCCGAATGTCTTTACAAGGGTAAATGCAAGACTTGTTAAAGGTTTTATATTGCGACAAACGAATGATACCATATAAATAAAAATAAAATTACTCGATGATAAATACATAAACTTAAATGATAAGAACATGAGAAATATTACTTATAACAAATATAATTAATAATATGTGGAAATATGCATGTGAGAAAAATACATTTTCACAATTTTTCAGGAATTAGAAGTTACCAGAAAATTAAATTTTATTAAAAATGCAAATATTTGTTCTTCAAACAAAACAAATTGTAAGATTTAATTTATATTTAAAGAATTTAAAGAAATTAAATAAATCTAACAAATCAAACAATTGTATCCTAATTAAGATAAGGAGCGCTAGTGGGCTTAGCATTTATAGTGTATACCTCATTTATATATACAAATTAAGCAAATAAATGACAAAAATTTTATTGATGTAGTTTTATTTTAATTTTAAAATATACTTAATGGCAAAAACAACGAATTGTGCCTTATTAAAATGATAATGCAGTTAAGGGTTAAGGGTTTATTGAAATGCTCCTTACATCTTTGAACATACACCCATCATCTTCGTTTTCACTGACCATGTGTACTTGTGCATAAGCTTCAATTTATTTAACATGGCTTGAGTGTATTCATCCACAAGCTCATGTTAAATACAAGAATAAGTTATGTTAAAGTTCAAAAATCTGTCGTATACAATATTTTTTGGTCAAAAATACTTTCACGTTTTATTTCTCAGAATTCTTTATGCTGGTAGTTATCATCATGTTTGAAGCTCTTTTTTTTTAAGTTTTCACATGAGAAACAAAAACGTACCCACACAAAAAGTTTCTTTTCCCCAGAACTCCACGTTTTTCAAAAAAATTCAGGAAACGTAAGACCTACCTGCCTTTATGTTCAAAAAAGACATGAATTTTTATCACTAAATTCATAAACTAGTTCACGTTTCCTTAGTATAATAACATGAAGTTCATGCATTTTTAACTTTTATCTTATGAACTATGCTTGTTTCCCTTGTATTTATACATTAATTAAAAGAATTTCGGTTACTAAACTCATTAAGTAGTTCACGTTTCTCTTGTATAAGTACATGAGTTTCTTGCATTTTTTACTCTTATCTTATGAACTATTCTTGCTCCGCTTGTATTTGTACATAAATTATATGATTTTTGGCCACTCTTAAGTTTAAGAGTTTACGTTTCCCTTGTATATGTACATTAGATTCATGCATTTTCGACGCGTGAACTGTTCTTCTCATCTAATGAGCTGTACTTGTTGTTCTTGTATTTCTTCATGACTTTTATGAATAAAAGTGATTTATGTTCGCCTTGTATTTTCTCATGAAGTTTACCAATTTTTTTTTTATGTATATTGTTCACACATTTTTTGAATTTAAAACTTTAGGCTTATGAAATTCATGTCTTTATGTTCCCGTGTTTTTTTTTTGGTTCAAGGATGTATTATATGCAAAGCAAATGAGGGAAAGCAAATGAAAGGTAAATGAGGAAAATCTTGAACCGATTCAAACTGAAAGCTCCAGGCTCGAAGCCTTGCATACGAGCTACTCTGACTACTGGCGGTGTTCTAGCCTTGTTTTATGAGCTTTGAAAATTCCTCAAAATCAATTTTAGACCTTCCAAGGACTTGTAATATTTTTTTTTATTTTGGAGAAAAAAATAATTGGTCTCTTTTAAACAAAAACATCGATGTCATTCAATATGATCAGACTTTTAATACCGAAGATATGATGAAAATGAAAAAAAGAGAGCCCTACACTCAGGGAAAAAATGCTGTTATATCAAACAAACCATAGGTTGAAATAACAGATTTCACTATCAAATACCATCCAACAAATGAAACTTTCAAATCAACAGTCGGTTGACTGTTGGTTTATAGAACGCGAAACCCGTATAAAAAGTTATTTATTGAAATTTGATCACTGTTTTGAAAGTTCATGTATGGCCGAGTGTGCTGACATGTGCGTCTAGTACTGAAGTATCCACGGTTCAAATCCGGCAAGGTCAACAAACATTTTTTTTTTGTTTAAAATATTTTTGTTTTTAAATAAAAAATTAAATTTGCAATTTTTTTTTTTTTGCAAGATTGTAAGCAACTTATTTTGAAGGTTATTTTTAATCAAACAATTAATGAAACAGAATTATTATTACTTCAAATATTAAATTACAATTTTTGATATTTACACAGCTTGGTTTCGAACCCACTTCCCCCGGATAACAGTCTAGCACACTTCTACTGAGTTATTGGCAACGTTAATATAAATGTAGCAAAACATATTTAAGAAATATTGCTTAGAGAAAATAGACATTTCAACAGATGATTTTAACAGCACAAAAATTCTTTGAAACGTTCATTCAACAAAGAAAATTGTTTACTTAAACGAAAATCATTCAGTCTGACAGTGTTTTGAAATAATAGCGGCCGACTGTTAATATTACAGTTGATATTTTTCTGAGTGTACGTTAAAAAAAAAATTTTAACAAATTTTTTAAAAATAGTTTTGCTGGAAATATATCGATATTTGTACTTCCTTAGCAAAAGATTAAGGATATTTTAAGAGCTTTTTTTTTTGATATTAGCTTGGTACATTAGGATGGTAGGAACTGAGATCTGGAGGGCAAGTACTCGAACAGTGTACCTGAGGTCAATGACATCTAAAGAGGTCAAATTTGTCTTCTCGAGACAAAAACATTGATATACCAAACTTTAAAGTCCGACTGTTAACACCAGAGTTAAGAGTTAAAGAAATATGGCAATGCGCGACCCTTACGTTCAGTAAAAAAAAAATTTTTTTTTGTTATTGTCTTGCATTTTTGCAAGATTCTTGCATTATACGGCGCACTTTTTTTTTTGCATAAGAGGTGGTACGGTCTACGGTCCATTGTCCATTGCTTAGATTTCTTTTCCATTTCTTCCTTGAAATATCCTATTTTAAGACCAATGACAGTTACATATAAAATATGAAATTGAATGAATATAAATAGAAAAACATCATTATTTTATGCATTGGCCGTGCGAATTTGCTTTCAATTACTTGTCTGAAAAATGTTTATGCAACCATATCTCTGAAATGGGTTGCCCTATTTTAAAATTTATTTTCCTTAATAGTTCCATATGAAATCGCTGAATTAAGTTTGCTTTTAGCTTGTTTTCTGTATCTGTCAATTAAAACCAGAACGATATAGAACGTCAAAAAAAATTGCGGCGAATGTTGTAATAAATACCTACTGTGACTTTCAAAATTGCCCAACATCAGTAACTTGCAATGCCTGCAACACTGTTTGAAAGTGTATGGTTTGTGCACTTGCTTGCTAATTTTCTCTTTATTTTAACCTCTGTTTGGCACACTGGTATCATGTGCAAGCTCACTCTTTTTTGTTATGATGAAAAATAATAATTTTACTTATAAATAATGGAACTTGTATTATAACGTAACAATAGTAATGATAACTTCATAAAATTGTTGAGCGATGAAACTTGTATTTTATTAAAAAGCAGTTTTTGAAGTTAGCCTCCGGAGAAAGGAACCGAATCAGAACATATCACATGATAGGTTTGCAAGGGATAATAAACTGACACAATTCTGCCACCACATATGAAACCAACTGGTTACTTTTATATGGCGCTGTCAAAACAAGGGCTCAATTGATGCCTCATACATACCTTTGGACCTAATCGGTAACCGGTCTATAACCAGCAAACCACTTATATACTGTTTTCGAAGATCAAGCCAAGACGAGTTTGCTGGAGTTCGCGCCTCGAACTCGAATGACCTAGATTCAATCTCCATCAAGACACGCGACCAGCAAAGAATTCGTTTTTATTTAATAATTATTTTTTTAAAAAATTAAATACTTTACATAAGACAATTTTAGACAATAGCACAATAAGACAATTTAATAAGAGGATATTTATAAAAGTTTACTTGTCTCATACGATTTTCTTTAATTCTCATTCCAAGTTTCATTTTCAAATTATATGAGGAAACTATGTTGAAGAGACGCTGTTTTCAAAATTTAACCAACAACGAAAATATAGAAGAATAACGTCAAATAAGTTTTATGAAATCACAGCCTGAGAAACTTTTTCGACTTGTGAGAATTCCCTCTAAGACCCTCTAATGCAGTGGTCGGCATACACGAAGCACATGCTTTACCAAAACTCTCACGTAATTTCAAGCTCTTTCACTCACTCGACAAACAACTATTGCCGAAGCAGCATTCTTTTGGATTTGGCATAATTTTATATTTTGGATGTTATTTTTATTGTTTTCCTTTATTTTTATTAAAGATTATTTGTTTTCATTCATTTCATATATGTTGGTGTGGCAGAAAGATCTCTGATATATTCTCTACGTGTTCGAATGTTTGATAGAGAATACTCTCGTTGTGCTATGAGTGAAAACAAAAACTCGATCAAACCGCTCTTATCGCTCTGAACAAAATAAAAATCACAAACAGGTTTTTTGACAGTCTTTGCTCAGCTCTTAACAAATAAACGAAAACGCCTTAAATTAGAATTTCAATTATTAAACTTTTGATAATTGCAAAATAAATCAATAATACCAGGATACGAACCCAGGTCTGCCGCATGCCAGTCAAGCACACTTTCACTGAGTTATTCGTAATCATATAAGATAAGTATAGTAAAACATATATAGAAACTATTGTTACCGTGCTCAGTTAAATAAAATATGTCTCCTGACAAGCACAAGTGACCTGTTACAAGACGAGTTATATCGAACCTGTACTGTGAAAAGTAACATAAGGCAGCCACTGGACCAGCCACGTAAGCACAATTGACACGACTTTCTCTGTTGGATATAAAAAGAAAATCAAGTTAATATATGCAATTATTTGTTTTAAATAACGGATTTTGTCACTGGACTGCATATTATTCCAGGCTCCCGAGCATATTACGTCAGAGAAGAGTGCCTATTAAGGGTTAACCTCAAATCAGAAATAGTCGGAAATATGAAAGCATTTCAGAACAAGCTATTACTATGAATATCAAAAGCTATTCTAATAAGTTGACTGCGAATTTTTATGCAGATAAATTGTTTTCTCAATATAAATGTTTCAGCGGGTCTTACCGTTATATTTCTTTATTATATAGAGTATCCTACAGATTCTTTCAATATGCAATTTATATGCAAGTTATATGCAAGTTATATGCATGTTATATGCAACTTGAAAAAAGTGATTTCTCATTATAATCAAGATAATATGAAGGTATTTTTATCCTTTGGTCCCCCTTGTAGCATTGAAAGCAACATATGCAAGTTGTATGCAATATATACAAGATAAATGCAACATATGTAAGTTGTATGCAACATATGCCAGATACATATATGCAACATATGCAATTTGTATGCAACGTATGCAAGATATATGCAACTTGTATTCAACATATACAAGTTGTATGCGACATTTGCCAACTATATGCAACTTGTATGCAACGTATTCAAGATGTATGCAATAAGCAGTATATATGCAATATGCACGATATGCAACATAAATGCAATTGCATATAATCCGCTGTCAACTAATAAGCGACTTCTACGACCGAGTTTACTTTAATCTAAAAGGTATATTTTATAGTATTTCTTTAATGAGAGGACATTTTAAAAATAAATTAAAAACAATATAAATTTACAGCTAAAAAAATTTTTAGTATTTTATTATTTTCTTCTATACATTTTAAAGAATAATATATTTAAATTTTGCTTTAAAAACCATCAAAATTTGTGCTTTCAACCAATTTATTCTTAGATTTTAAAAAACAAATTCAAATATTAAAAATATATTTTTAATTTATAGGTATAATTCAATTATAGATATAGATGATAATTAAATTTTTTAAATACAAATAATTAATTCTAAACATGTAAAAATGCACTAAAAACATCTCACGTCTTAATACTTATTTAAAAAATATCTCCTTCTTCTCCGAATCAATTAATTTCTATCCACACCGAATGTGTTTCTCAGGTTCTGTAGCAAGGATTGATCGTAGCCACTTAATAAAAGCTTGGCTTCCGTTTGTGCTATAACATTCCTAAGGCAATCCAAATTATTGGCACTCTGTGCTAATTTACTAGATATGTACTTGTGACGAAATTTAGTTTTAGCCATTTTGATTTTGTTATTGATTCTAGACTTGCGACAGGATTCAGCACGTTGCTTTGCAGTTGTATCGCTGCTATGCATTGCTACAGCTACTGTTTCATCAGAACTGCTGCTCGGTTTTTGATTTGATGCAGGTCTTCGATCGACTATAACTGGCTGTTCCTGCAACATTTGTTCAACGTAGTGCTCCTCTTCGTGTATGTTTTGCGCTTTAATGCGTTGCATTTCCAGATCTACTAAGTTGTCGAAATTTTGATAGGCATTCATTTGTTGTAACTCGAAATTATAGGTTATGCTGGCGGCTTGTTGAAGCAACATGTCGTTAATATTCTGATTGTTAATGGTAAGCTCCATTTTTATAAATATAAATTACTTAAATTTAAAGTTGAATGCGTTCTGCTGTAGCTACAAGGAGTGTTTGAACTAATTTTCGAATTGAATCTGCTATTTATAATCAGCAAAATCTGAAAATTAGCCTGTGTCTCTTCGAGATTTACAAACAATTAACAGATATCATTAGTGCACCGCCTTTAATGCTTAGTCCGCATCCAGATTAAGTTTTTATGACTTTTTTTATGATCAGGGCTTGATAAGGCAATGAATTGGCTTGACATGTTCTACCATGTTTGAGTATTCTTTACCGTTTCGCAGGTTAATTGGAAATATTGCTTACAATTAACAGAAGAGAGACTTCATATTGGGTACCTGTGAATAGAAATGTATATTTAGGAGTACTATTATGAAACATACTAAAATTTCAAAAGGCATTTACCATAAATTTATCATGCGGTTAGTAAAATCTTTCGAACAATGGGCAATTAAGGATTGTCTACTGAGAGAACTGTCAACCTGCTACCTACTACTATCAGTTTTCAGAGCACATGTTCAATAATATTCATGATAAATTACAGACGAAAATTGACATACAGTAATAATTATTAAGTATTAGATATAGAAATTAGATTAAATATGAAGTATTTAGAATTAAGATTAAAAACTAAGCCTTTAAGTATCACCTTTATTCGAAGGCGTCTTCGAAAATGTACTGGAGGCCCAATTACGAATAGTTTTCAATGAAATTTGAACTGAATATTTCTAAAAATATACTCTTTTATTTGTAGGTTATTTTAATATTTTCAAAATTTGTTTTATTTGAATTTTCTCAGAGATTTTATTTAAGAATAGAATGCAACAAATGAAGAAAAAATTGTCAAAAACTTATTATTGATACATGTTTTAATCATGTCAATATTTAAAAAATGTAATTGTTTTCCAAACAACATTTGATATCATATAAATACAACTTTTCGTTCCTAAAGCCAAACTTAACCAAAATTTTTAAAATAATATTCGAGAAAGATGAATAACCTGACTTGAAACCCCGTTTTTATAAGAGTAAAAACCCGAAATTGTTTAATTCTTCAGGAATGCAGAAATCGGAACTATTAATAAAATTTTTTTCGAGCCATCCAATACCGGGTGCAACAACTCTTACTACAAACAATTTTCATTAGTTTTTTCTTAAAATTAAATTTAAACTTAAAACTAAAAAATATACTAAAAACCACAATTTACAAATGTTGTTGGTACACGTAGTCTTACTGCATTTCTTTAATTAATTCATCATCGAATAGTATATTCAGGATTTAAAGCCGACTGTGTTCCTTAAACTTAACAGAGTCGATTTGGTGTAGGAACCGCTTAACAGCAACTGGGTCTCGATCTGTGCAATCGTAGTGCGAATGTTCTGATAGACATTGATGTTGTGGGACAACTTCTGTGTCACATAATTGTAACGGTATCTGGCTTTGGCCTTCTTAATTTTATTTTTTAATCTTGACTTGCGGCAGGCTTCAGCTTGTCGCTTAGCAGCCTGTTCATTGAAGCTGCTGCCATAGCGTTGGCTCGCACGTTGTTCCACTGTCACTGGATTTAGGTGTAGCATTTTCAGCACAAAGTGTTCCTCTTCGCTTATATAACAGCCTTTTGTGCGTTCCATTTGCATCCGCAGCATTTCGCTGATGAAATTTTGACAAGATTGTTGCTGCGGCAGCGCCAAATAATCGTTCTGTTTAGGAGCACGTTGCGGCAACATGGTGTTGATGTAAGTAGCCATCAATTATTTTTTTTTTGGGAGTTGTAATTTGTATTGCACCCGCTAGTTTTTGTGTGTCTTCTGCAAATGATTGCATTAATGCTTGACTTCTTAGTTCTTATTTGATGTTATTCAACGATATTTTCTTATGAAATAAAATCTTAAACTGGCGAAGTTTTATAAGCTTTCAAGTTTAAACAAATATAGAGCGCCAAATAATGCTCTCAAGAAGAGAAAATACAAGTCATGTCATAGCAAAATCCGTTACATAGAATGCACTGTCAAAGGCATCATCTCAGGGTTACCGCATATTTCTTAGGATTTAAAAGTTCTTAATATTTTAATTCAGGAAAGCTAAATTTAATTAAAACGCTCTCCTAACGTACCATGTACAGCCTTGAACATATAAATAACACAAAAACACATGAAAGGTGTTTCACATAAATTAAGATAAAATACATCGAGGAAATTAAACATTTAATTCGTGGCTTTTGAGTTAAAACATCAAAAACTTAAAATCAGTCATTTTTTAACTAAATACAAATAAAACATTTAAAAAATTTAACAAAAATCTGGAATGGCTCTTTAGCCGACGTTGACGATAGGTAATACAATTTGGATTCTGAGCAAAACCATAAAATTTTTGTTAATTTTTATTATTTCATAGTGGTTTCTCAAATATGCTTCCTATAGAACTTGGTAAGACAAGAAAACAGGAACTATCGAAATGTTTTCTGTATTGTCGAAAACAGCCCGACATCTTGTATTCAGAATCCCATCGCATATTTAAATGTTCCACGGCTTATAATATATCAAAAATGCCAACTTTATCTTAAAAACAACATATAAAATTATTTTTCAATACACTTGAAACGCATTTTTATTTTGTGATAATTTCGTTTTTCAACTTAACGAAATTGGTTTTTGTATTTTTTCCTATACAAATACGAAATAATTTCGATAGTTTACTTACCATGTTACACGACATTAAAAAATTTTTGGAATCCGTTGTGCATCTCAGACTCAAGCTTATTCATAAAATGCGAAGGCCAGAGATATATAGAGAGAAGGGAGAGAGAGAAATATGCTATTTTTAACGAAAAATGGCAACCGAGCAATTATTTTTTTTTGTTTCGGCAAAACTAATTTCGAATTTCGCCTTTACCGATTGTGGCGGCGTGGGTTCGAACCACACGACCGATACTAATTTTTGCAAAAATTTTTTTATTATTTTTTATGATTTTTTATTAATTTTAATTTTTGGTTATATTTTTCAAAATATTTTATTATTGTTTTTTATTTATTTGGCAAAAATAAAATTTTTTGTTAGTGAACGAAGAGACGATAGTGGCGGCTTGGGTTCGAATCTCGCGGTCGACACTTTTTTTTAGATTTTATTATTACTCTTATCAGTTTTTATCCTTCTTTATATTTCTCAAATTATTTTCTTTGTTTTTTTTATTTTTATGAATTGAAAGCTTCATTGTATCAACCAACACCTAAAAAAAGTTATAAATCTGCTTCAAAATATAACAAAATTATTGAAAAATTTTAAAAATAAATAATATAATTTTTTTCTGTTGATCCAATGAAGCTTTTTAGCTTTTTATTACAGCAATAAAAAGAAAAAATAATAAAATAAATTGAAAAATATAGGCAATGATTCAAATTGATAACAATAATAAAAAATTGCTAAAACAAATACTTGTAGGTCGAGGGATTTGAACCCGCGCCACCACGATCGTTGACCGAGCTGGTCACATTAAGTACATTCAATGCGAGTGCAACGCTGACAAGATTTCGTTATAAATCTATCGCATCACACATTCGCAGTACTAAACATCTACGATATATAGGTTTTATTACAAAAACTAAATGAGAAATATATCAAGCCATTAGTGTTCAGCGACAAGAAAAAATCTAAAAACTACATTGATGAAGAACAAAGTGCGGCAAGAAATTGTTGCCGCTTTTTGGCTTTTTCAGCTGTTTCGAATAAGCAGCAGCTTCATTGTTTGTTTGGTGAAGCACAAAAATAAAAACAAAAAAATTAATGCACATTCCAGGGATATCATTAGATTGTTAGGAGGAAGCCTTATTCACCGCGCTGTCAACTCTATAATGTAGATGGGAAAATTAACTTAGCATATTCGGCAAGAAAATTAAGATATTTATTAAATGCGCAAAAACTCGGAAAAACGACTTTTACCAGAGATGAGACTTAGCTGGATCGACTTTTCAGTCCTCTCTTCATCTTTATTGTAAATTTCATCGAAATCGTTAGAGCCGTTTTCGAGAACGCAGTTGCAAATAATAAATGCTCGTTTAATAAGATAACAATGTTAATAAGATAACAGTTGGGCTGCAAAGTTCGTTGAGGGGAATACAACGACCAAAGTGTTTCGTCTAGAACAAGCTAGCTGAACAAAAGTATTTTTTCGGTTATTTGTATTCCCAAATAATGCTCTCAAGAAGAGAAAATACAAGTCATGTCATAGCAAAATCCGTTACATAGAATGCACTGTCAAAGGCATCATCTCAGGGTTACCGCATATTTCTTAGGATTTAAAAGTTCTTAATATTTTAATTCAGGAAAGCTAAATTTAATTAAAACGCTCTCCTAACGTACCATGTACAGCCTTGAACATATAAATAACACAAAAACACATGAAAGGTGTTTCACATAAATTAAGATAAAATACATCGAGGAAATTAAACATTTAATTCGTGGCTTTTGAGTTAAAACATCAAAAACTTAAAATCAGTCATTTTTTAACTAAATACAAATAAAACATTTAAAAAATTTAACAAAAATCTGGAATGGCTCTTTAGCCGACGTTGACGATAGGTAATACAATTTGGATTCTGAGCAAAACCATAAAATTTTTGTTAATTTTTATTATTTCATAGTGGTTTCTCAAATATGCTTCCTATAGAACTTGGTAAGACAAGAAAACAGGAACTATCGAAATGTTTTCTGTATTGTCGAAAACAGCCCGACATCTTGTATTCAGAATCCCATCGCATATTTAAATGTTCCACGGCTTATAATATATCAAAAATGCCAACTTTATCTTAAAAACAACATATAAAATTATATTTTTCAATACACTTGAAACGCATTTTTATTTTGTGATAATTTCGTTTTTCAACTTAACGAAATTGGTTTTTGTATTTTTTCCTATACAAATACGAAATAATTTCGATAGTTTACTTACCATGTTACACGACATTAAAAAATTTTTGGAATCCGTTGTGCATCTCAGACTCAAGCTTATTCATAAAATGCGAAGGCCAGAGATATATAGAGAGAAGGGAGAGAGAGAAATATGCTATTTTTAACGAAAAATGGCAACCGAGCAATTATTTTTTTTTGTTTCGGCAAAACTAATTTCGAATTTCGCCTTTACCGATTGTGGCGGCGTGGGTTCGAACCACACGACCGATACTAATTTTTGCAAAAATTTTTTTATTATTTTTTATGATTTTTTATTAATTTTAATTTTTGGTTATATTTTTCAAAATATTTTATTATTGTTTTTTATTTATTTGGCAAAAATAAAATTTTTTGTTAGTGAACGAAGAGACGATAGTGGCGGCTTGGGTTCGAATCTCGCGGTCGACACTTTTTTTTAGATTTTATTATTACTCTTATCAGTTTTTATCCTTCTTTATATTTCTCAAATTATTTTCTTTGTTTTTTTTATTTTTATGAATTGAAAGCTTCATTGTATCAACCAAAACCTAAAAAAAGTTATAAATCTGCTTCAAAATATAACAAAATTATTGAAAAATTTTAAAAATAAATAATATAATTTTTTTCTGTTGATCCAATGAAGCTTTTTAGCTTTTTATTACAGCAATAAAAAGAAAAAATAATAAAATAAATTGAAAAATATAGGCAATGATTCAAATTGATAACAATAATAAAAAATTGCTAAAACAAATACTTGTAGGTCGAGGGATTTGAACCCGCGCCACCACGATCGTTGACCGAGCTGGTCACATTAAGTACATTCAATGCGAGTGCAACGCTGACAAGATTTCGTTATAAATCTATCGCATCACACATTCGCAGTACTAAACATCTACGATATATAGGTTTTATTACAAAAACTAAATGAGAAATATATCAAGCCATTAGTGTTCAGCGACAAGAAAAAATCTAAAAACTACATTGATGAAGAACAAAGTGCGGCAAGAAATTGTTGCCGCTTTTTGGCTTTTTCAGCTGTTTCGAATAAGCAGCAGCTTCATTGTTTGTTTGGTGAAGCACAAAAATAAAAACAAAAAAATTAATGCACATTCCAGGGATATCATTAGATTGTTAGGAGGAAGCCTTATTCACCGCGCTGTCAACTCTATAATGTAGATGGGAAAATTAACTTAGCATATTCGGCAAGAAAATTAAGATATTTATTAAATGCGCAAAAACTCGGAAAAACGACTTTTACCAGAGATGAGACTTAGCTGGATCGACTTTTCAGTCCTCTCTTCATCTTTATTGTAAATTTCATCGAAATCGTTAGAGCCGTTTTCGAGAACGCAGTTGCAAATAATAAATGCTCGTTTAATAAGATAACAATGTTAATAAGATAACAGTTGGGCTGCAAAGTTCGTTGAGGGGAATACAACGATCAAAGTGTTTCGTCTAGAACAAGCTAGCTGAACAAAAGTATTTTTTCGGTTATTTGTATTCCTGAGGTCAAAACAAGGAACAAATTGTATGGGAGAACAGGTCGCAAATGACCCTATTTTCCGATACGGGTTAATTTATGTAAAAAATTAAGTTGCACCATGTTTGGTGCTATAATTTCGAAAGTACTGAAGCTTAAAGGCTGTTTATACATAATTTGGAAAGAAATTTCAAGAAAAAATTTTAACTTTAAAATTTTGAATTTTTTGGATTCTGAGAAAAAAGTAATTTATGAAGAAATCTGAAGAATTAGGATTTATAGGAAGAAATTGAAAAAAAATATCAACCATTTTTCTGATCATAGTGCGACGTTGTGTTATCATATTCATCATATATGTGCTTAACAATTTAATTTGCATATCAATATTGATGATTTCAGTATTTTTCTTAAACACCAATCTTTCCACAAGCAAACCACAATTCTGTAAATTTTTTGAATTTGCTGCTAATTTAGCCACAAACAAGTTTCTACTACTGTGCTTAATTGCCCTAAAGTAACGGTTCTTTTTAAACTAATTCTTTTTATATTTCTTTCTCGGGTCATTTATTGACAAAATGGCATGTCTCTTCTTAGTATTCGGCAAAATCACTTTTGTCGAGCAGCTTTTTCTAGACGAAACACTGTGCGGTCCTTCAATGTTTCAATGCCATTTTTATAGAACAATTTCTGTTTCGCCTCAAAATAGGCCGCAGTTTCAGTGATAACTTCTTCATTGCTGAATTTTTTTTTTCAGCGAACATTCTTTTGAGGTAGCAAACAAGAAAAAGTCACTGGAGGTCAGATCTGGAGAATATGGGGGGATGGGGAAGCAATTCGTAGCCGAATTCTTGCAATTTCGCCATCGTTTTCATTGAATTGTAGCACGGTGCATCGTCTGGATAAAACAGCACCTTTTTCTTCTGGAAATGGAACCGTTTTTTGTAATTTCATCCTTCGAACGCTCCAACAAAGCTATGTTGTAATCACTGCTAATGGTCTATCCAATCTTTCAATTTTCCAATGGAACCAATCTTCCGACAAAGGTAACATATTTAAGTTGGTACTAACTGCACATCATGTGAATTCAATTATAGTAACGCCACCTATATGTTAGCCTGAGAACTTTTTGGTCCAACTGTTTCACTTGAAGAGTGCCTTCAGTCAATCAAAATGTGATAAATTTGGTTACGTGTTTTATGTTCAGGGGACAACTAGGTGGCCTTATGAATATTGAGATGCTTGAATGTAGTGCTAATAAAAACCATGTTTTGTGATGCGGCAAAGTCAATCATTCTTATTCCGTTATCGCAAGTTTTGTCAGGGATGCTAAAATGTTCGACCAGTTGGACCAAATATATTTTTCTTGTCCACATTGGCGTTGAAGTCACCAACAACGATTTTTATGTTGTGTTATTTATATATTATATTCAGTACCCACTCAAAAAAAAAAAAAAAACAAAAAGTGGATAACAACGTTAACCTTTCAGGAGGAATTTTAAATTTAAAAAATATTTAAATTTTAAAAAAATTTTATTCCAACCTTAAATCACTTTTACACATATTTTACCTTAGTTAAAAGGTACATAATTTTGGTTGAAATATTTTTCATGTATGCATTAAAGAATTAAACTCAGAATAGAGCCTGAATTTGATCTACTTTGACGTGATGGCATTTTTTTCTTAAAAACGAACCTAAAACAAAAATGCCAGAGCTGGCTCTTATTTTTACAAGTTATTTTTTATTCATATTCACATTCAAAGGTGCTTGCATTTTCTTTGAATTTAAAGCTGCTTTGCTCTTAAAGGCACCCTCAAAAGCTGCTAAAGTAATGATTAAGCCAATTAAATAAAATAATGTATCTTAAGCAAATGCTTTGTTGATTGAATAAGTGAATAAAACATGAAAAAGGATTAAATGAAATTAAGACATAAATTAGTGCATAAAACATGAAAAAGACTAAAATAAAGTGAAGCCATCAAAATTGAAGCAAACAAAAGCTTCTTTGATAATTTTGTTTTTGTTTTTCATGCTAGGTCATCTTCAACTCATAATGATGGTTTCAAGGACTATTCAGAGCTAGTGCCAAAAGAGTGCTCATGACATTGGTGTGCTCCAGTTATGCGCTGCTTATTTTTCAAAATAAAACCAAAAACAAAATTAGCTTCACAGCAATGAAAACCATGTTTTTGTGTTCTTAATTTATTATTTGCGTTTTGTGCAGTTTATTTCTTTCTTCCTTAGCTGGCAAACAGTCATTCATTCATTCATACATTTCATTGATGAAACATTTCTATGGTTTTTGTTGTGGCCACAATCAAGAGATAATTATCACGCCTCTGGCCTGAATAATTTCAGATTTTCCGCAAAGATTAATTAATTTAATCAAGCATTTGCGTTGAACCGCACAGAGAGAAACAAAATTTGTTGTGAATTCATATTAAAAAATAGTCCTGGGGGAAAAAACTTTCAAAATCTATTATTAGATGGGTATAATTATGTTATTGCAATGTAATTATGTGCTCTAAATTACATCGTGTTCAAATTCAAACTAATTTTGAGAGTCAATTTCTTTTTTTTGTTGTCCAGTTTTAAAAACAAAAAGTTTTATTTATATTTTGAGTTTTAGATGAATAGAAAAGATAGATATAATTTTTTATACCCACCAAATTTGATTTTTTTTTTCCTAGAAATTTATTTTGTCTTTGATGAATTAGTTATTAGAATTTAAATGTACAAACATAAAATTAATAATATAAATAAATCACTTGGCAACTCTAGCACCAAATTATTTCTCAACATCGCACTCTTAACGCACTCAACTCAATGAGGCAAAAGGAATAAACTTAACTGATTGAGCGAATGCGTTGCTTTTGCTTGTGTTTTTTTTTACTATTATTTTTACTATTATTAATTGTGGATTGTGCAGCGACCTAAATGTTCTTCAATTCTTTTGGAAGAATTTGGAAGAAACCAAATCTAAGAAAAATAGTCTCAAAACACACTTTTTCTATAGAAGGAAAATATTTTGTGTTCGTTGGTAACAGTTCCTTAGAAGTTTTTTTCTTATGTTGCTAAGGAGAAAATGTCAAATCCGATTGAACATCATGGAAAGATGAGTTGATACTAGAATTTGTAACGCCTCTTTTAGAAAATTTTTAAGGCCATTGTTCTTAGAGCAATTTATTGCAATAATCTTTTACCCAGTCGTAAAGGTACAGGACACATGACAACCAACTATGTCCGATATCAGTCATTCCAAGCCTAATACAAGTTTATTTTCGTAAGATTTAACTCATATTTTTCGACTAGCTTGAAATCTTGGCTTTAGGTTTCTTTTCCACTCAAAACAATAAAAGTTATTCGTTTTTGAAGTGAAACGTTCGTTTTCTTTCGCCGCGTATGAACATATGGCGATTTAAACGTGAAGTATAACCGATGTAACACTTTTATGAAACGAAGGGAATTCAAAGGTTATTAAAGGTGTTCGGAAGATTTAACTGTTTGAAAACGTTTCGTTTATTGATTTTCGTTCTTTTAGTTCAATTGCAAAAGCAGAGTGCGATCAAAATGAACAATAACTTATCAAACAATGGTTTGTGTCCAAACTAATAGACCTTACGAAGTAAAATACCTAACGAACTAATCAACAAAGTTTGAGTGCGTTATTTTTATACTCCCACACTTAGAGACATAATCTGGTTAATTTAACCAATTTCTAACCAAATCTCAGCATTAATTTTAACCAAATATATCGTAACAAAGTAACTTGTTTACGCAAACTATTTATGGTAACAGTAAAATAGAAATACGTTTATAGTACAAATAGCTTGTGCGCTCTGAACATGTTTTCAAATATAAAAGAGGAAGCTATTATATTTGAAAATTATCCCATTATATTTCTGGTAAATATATTTTTTTTTTGCGTGCAGCCTTCATGGCGAAATATCAATAATTGGGCTACGAGTTTCTCCCTTATCCGCCCTATTCTACTAATTCAGACCCGAATGACTATTTCTTGTTTCCAAACGTCGGTAAATAGATCGGAGGAAAGAAATTTGACTACAATGATGAAATCATCTCACAAACAATTGAAGGAAATTCTGCTGGTTTGGTCAAAATAGCAAAAACAAGGCTCTTGAGATTCAAACAAAAAAGTCATGGCATTTGCGCAAGTTATTTTAAAACTTATAATTTAAAATTTATAATAATTCTTTAAAGTATATTTGTAAATATGTCAAACTTAATAAAATCATCAAAAAATCTTTCACCAGGTTTTGTTTGAAAAGTTTACTACAGACTTGTTGAGTAAAAACCGCTAATGTATAGAATACAGAACTCACAAGTGGGCTGTTAACTCTCCAAATAGTATTTTTTATTTTAATAAATGTGGAAGCCACCACCATTTTGCCTACATTTAAATAAAAAATGTCTAACAATGCGTTTTCAAATATTGGTACTTGTCCTTTTACGGCCCACGGACAAATTTTGCTGCCATTTTCAAAAAAGCTAATTGTAAACAAACTTTCAGAACAAACAGATATCCTTCAAAAAGACTTCGCACATTTGTGTAACTTGGGCTTTTGGGATAAAAAAATTTTCTTATCAAGTTGGATTCGACATTTGTACTTATTAAGAATCGTTTCTTCTTCAGATCACCAGAAGGGTTGGAATCATCTCGTAACGCATAACATTTGACCTAGAGAGATAAAACGTGATATGGGAGCATTTTATATCAAAACTGAGTTGTGCGCCAGTCAAGTATTTTCACTCAAAATACTTAATTTTCCCCAGGAAATTTTAATTTTAAGTGGGACCACTTTTCAGTGTATTAATTGCGTCGCCCTTTGTCTAAACAAGAATCGCCTGGGTTCGAAATAGATCAATTTTGTCGGTAAAAAACACGATAAGCTAATTTTTAAAACTTAATTTTTTAATTTTGAGAAAAGTTTAAATTCAACCAACTCAAAAGCTCTGTTCACATTTAATTTTATTATAATTAAAAACTGAATTTTTATATAAAAATTGTATTTCTCTTATAGAAACTTGGAAACTTCTACCAGCAGATTGATGTTTTAAAGACACCTTGATCGTCAAAACCTGCTCATAAGTATAGGAAGAGACAAAAAACATGTTTGACTATTTTAATTTATGTGGAATAAAATTTGAAAAGTGCATCCTTTATTTTAAAGATAGCCTCGAAGCAACTCCAAGAATAAAATTACAATTTTTTTGAACCCCCGGAAAAATCGCCAAAATGCTAATTTTTTCCAAAACTTATTGTGTACCATAACCATTGTATGTCCGATCATTCTGATCATAGGATATGATGTACCGTTACAATGGTCTTAATTAGTACATACAACCTTTACCTCTCGGAGCAATATTAATGAACACATTTTCATGAGGTGTAAATATAAGTAACAGGGTTTTCCACACGAATATTTCTACGGAAGTACAAAAGCAGTTTTAACGGTAGATCATTTCATCCTAAGATTCATGAAATTTGTACTCTTGAGAAAAACTCAAATTCGACCAACTAAAATGTCTCTCTCAACCAAATTCAATCCGCGATCGGGATACACTTTTATTTGATTTTTAAAAATTTTTTTTGGTATTTTGTTAAGGTTTTTCGTTACAGAAATGTTTGGTATGGTTAAAGAATAAAAACAAGTAAAGAAAGCCTTAAGTCGGTCTAGCCCGATTATGAAATACCCTAAACCTACTTTTTCAAAATCCAATAAATGTATTGAAAATAGGCGAGTCCGTTGGCGGATTAAGCCCATATTTAATATACATTGTAATTTTGATGAAAAATTTACAAATACTAAGTTGTTGTTGCTTTTATATTGTTTTCGAAATTATGAGTTGTGTGGGAGGTGGTCGTGTTCGTGATACTACGCCCAATTTTTGTACACATCTTAGTTCTGATATTAAATACATACATACTAAATTTTATCTCTATAGGGCAAATATAAGCTTATTTATTGAGCTTTCAATTTTATGGGTTGTATGGGAGGTAGGCGAGTCCGTGTGTGGATGAAGCCCATTTATCAAAAAAATGTTTGTTTTATTATAAAATACTTACGTACCAAATTTTATCTCTGTAAGACAAACACAAGCTCATTTATGCAATTTTCAATTTTTACGTTGTATGGGAGGTAGGCGTGTCCGTGAGCGTTCATTTTTTAAAAACATCTTTGGATTGTTATAAACAACATACGTACCAAATTTTATTTGCGTACGTTCAACAGAAGCTTGTTTATTTAGTTGAAAATTTTAGCGTTATATTGTAGGTGGGCGTGTCCGTGGGCGGATGACATCCATTTTTCGGAAACATCTTTGTTTTGATATGAAATACACATGTATCCGATTTTATTGTTGTAAATTAATTATGAGCTTATTTATGTAGTTTTAAATTTTTGGGTTGCATGGGAGGTAGGCGTGTCCGTAGGCGGATAACGTCCACTTTTTAAAAAAAAAATATTTGTTTTCTCATTTAAAATATACGTACTAAATTTTATCTCCATAGGTTTCACAGAAGCTTATTTATTGAGTTTTAAATTTTTGGTTTGTATGACACGCATTTTTCGAAGACATCTTTGTGTTGATATAAAACACATGTTTACCAAATTTTATTGTTATACCCTAAACCTGAAAGGTCAGGGTATATTAACTTTGTGCAAACGTTTGTAACGCATAGAACGAAGCGAGTCCGGTATAGAAAAGTATATATATTCTTGATCAGCGTCACCACCTGAGTCGAGCTATCCATGTCCGTCCAACCGTCCGTCCGTCCGTCCGTCCGTCCGTCCGTCTGTCCGTCTGTGTGTTGTCCGTATACACAGGATAAGAATAAGGAGTAGAAATAATTGAATGAAACTTCGTACACATGGTCACATGCACCCAAGGATCTGCACTATTGAATATTTTTGGAATCCGCCCACGGACACGCCTACCTCCCATACAACGCAAAAATTGAAAACTGCATAACTCAGCTCATAATTAACCAACAACAATAAAATTTGGTGTGTATATAACTTATGTCAACAAAAAGATGTCTTCGAAAAATGGACGTCATCCGCTCACGGACACGCCCACCTCCCATACAACCCAAAAAATGAAAACGCAATAAATAAGCCTCTGTTTAACCTACAGAGCTTAAATTTGGCACATGTTTTTTATAACAAAACAAAGATAGTTTTATAAAATGGACATCATCCGCCCACGGACACGCCTACCTCCCATACAACGTGAAAATTGAAAACTGCATAACTCAGCTCATAGTTAACCTACAACAATAAAATTTGATATGTATGTGTTTTATATCAACACAAAGATGTCTTCGAAAAATGGACGTCATCCGCTCACTGACACGCCCACCTCCCATACAACCCAAAAATTTAAAACGCAATACATAAGCCTGTGTTTAACCTACAGAGCTAAAACTTGGCACATATGTTTTTTATGACAAGACAAAGATGGTTTTGAAAAATGGACGTCATCCGCCTGCGGACACGCCTACCTCCCATGCAGCATAAAAAGTTGAAAACTCAATAAATAAGGTTATGTTTGTCATAGAGAAATTAAATTTGGTATGTATGTATTTTATACCAAAATTAAGGTGTGTTCAAAAATTGGGAGTAATCCGTCCAAAAACTCGCCCACCTCCCATAGCGAAAGCACAATGCCTTAATTGTGAGCTACATGAATTAAACTTGGTATGTGTACATTTTTCATCAACATTTAAATGCACATAAAATATAGGCTTCATTAGCCCATGGACGCGCCCATTTACAATAAAAATTTTTTTGTTTTTGAAAAGTGGGTTTAGGGTATTTCATAGTCGGCCTAGACCGACTTTAGACTTTCTTTACTTGTTCTAGATTAATTATGAGCTCTTTTATGCACTTTTCAATTATTGCGTTGTATGGGTTGTAGGCGCGTCCGTCATCGGATTCACAAAATATTTAACAGTGCAGATCCTTGGGTCCATGTGACTATGTGCACCGAGTTTTATGCAATTATCTTAACTTCTTCTTATTATCCTGTGCTTACGGAAAACACACAAACGGACGTACGTGAATAGCTCTACTCATAAGGTGACGCTGATCAAGAATATATATACTTTTCTATACCGGATTCTTTTATTTCTATTCGTGACAAGCGTTTGCACAAAATTAATATACCCTGTCCTTTCAGGTTTAGGGTATAAAATTGAGTAATTTCATGCAAAGCCATTTTGCATATGTCTTTATGCGGACATATAATATCTCTTCAGAAAAATGGATCAAATTTAAGGTATTTCTGAACTAGTTCCAATAAAGCCCGGTACTGATCCCACTACAATACCTTTTTATATTTATATTTAACGAACTGAAGCTTTGTACGGTTTGATGTCACATATAAAGAAAATTGTCCCCGTCAATATTCCTTTTTCTCTTAATCTGCACTTGTTCATTTATAAATAGTTCTAAATTTCTAAACTCTTTTGCTGCAGTAGTTCTTATCCAGCTCCATTATAAGCCTTTTTAAGACTAGAAAAAACTAGTTCGCTTGTCTTCAAGATAACTGCTAAATCTTAAATTTTTGTTTATGAGATCAAATAAGTAACATTTATTGGTGTACAAGTAATAATTTCATGCAACAATTTTGGAGTTTCGTTGCTTTCATTTTGAATTTTCAAAACTCTCCTCATAATCAAGTAACCAAGTCATCGAGTGACCTTGAACTTTTATTTAGCGCCTATATTATGAGAGTATTTTTAAGATTTTTGTGAATTTTATTATTAAATTCAAATATTTGCATTCGGTGAAAAAATATATAAAACTATACAAAATACAGACACTTAAGTTATTCGTGTACAGTTCACAAATACTTCTTTTTTTTAAATTTTACACATTGAAGTTCTTAAAAAATATAGCTTAAAGTTATACAATCCTCCAAGAAGGTTTGTGCGATGGCTTTGCTTAAGATCCACTAACAAACTTCAGCATTCTTCTGTATTTAAAGATACACTTCAAAAATATTTTAACATCATTCATTCAAGTTATGTCTTTACTTGTCTTCAGCTATTTTTGCTGTTGACAACATAGTATAGGTGTAATAATTCTATAAAGCAAGACCTTTATTTATAAATGTCCTAACCAGTGTGGCAAACATTCGATTAAAGACAGCTATACGCATAGATCCTGTACCACAGCCACTATCACGCGAGACCACACCAAACAATCGACCATTTCTAACTACTGGACCACCAGCATCGCCGGTACAAACATCTTTAGCGCTGGTAGTGTTGGCACACATCATATTTAACGTTATTGAAGTATTACTAGCGAAACGATTCTGACATTGAGCTATACTAATAACTGGAAAACTTGCAGTACGCACTTGAGTTGGCAAAACGGTATTACTTGAATTGATACGCCCCCAGCCATATGTTTGAACACTATCACCAACATTAAGAACTCCTGCACTTAGTGGAATTGGAGCAGTATTGGTTGCATTCATGGGTAATCTAAGTTTCAATATAGCTATATCCATGTTATTCGTAGTCGGATTATAAGCTCCAGATACAATGTTTTTTGTAACTAATCGCACCATGCCGCCTTGGTTAGAAAATGAGCTGCCACCACGTACGGTCATAAATCTTGGACGAACACCATTGACACAATGTGCTGCGGTTACTACATGCTGACGAGTCACCAGGGCACCGCCACACATGAAGGTGCCATTCCTGCGTATACTAACTAAAAAATTATTGGTTGTTAGTGTTGTTGCGTTGCCACCCACAATGCGAGGAACAATTTTTAGTCCGTTGTTGGTTTTTGGTAAGATAAGAGCCAAACATATTGTGAAGACTAGCTTAAATTTTAAATCAAAATATGATGTCATATTTTAAGATTGTTTTTTTTAATGTTTTTGCTTTGCAAATGAGTTAAGCGTTTAAGTATAGACCACAAACTGATATGGTTTAAAATCTTGCGCCTATTTTTATATGTTTGACGAAGCTAAAAGATATGAGGAAGAACCCTGCTCTAACACCGAATAGAGATAAGTTCTTTAAGAGTTTTTCGTTTTTTTTTTTTTTCAACACTTTTAAGCCGCAACAAAAGGTAACAGCTAATTAAACAAAAACATCTAAAGCTTGCATAGCTGTTGTTTCAGCTAATCTGAAGAAGGAGGTCATTTCTTGCTCTTAGCTGAATGAAGACAAAATTCGATAATAAATGAACTAAAGAAAAACTCATTTGACCATGAGAAAACTCAAAATCAAGTCGAGAGAAAAGTAATTTTTTTGCTATTTCCTGTCATCCATTTTAATTTACTCATAATATTATCATTATCTTTAATTTATGCTGAAGCTGTACATTCCTCTGTTTGTGCTGAAGCCATTCACATCTTATAGCAAATAAACCATTACAAACTGATTATAATTTTACATCAACAACTGTTGAGATAATTAAAAAACCATTTATAAGGTTTAAAATTTTAATTTTGTAGCTGTTTCCTATTTAAGCAAGTTGACAAAATAAATTTACTAACGCGGATGTACTCCAAAACATTTGACCTCTGTTTGCTCTTAACAAATTTTGTCAGCCAACAGTCGAAATTCTTACCCTCTATTTCAAACTCTATTTTAAACATGACAAAAGAACAATTGCGGAAAATTCTATTTCACACCCTATTTCCAGTCAGTGGTTAAGCCAGGCAGAGAGCATCTCGCACAGTGGTTCGATTGTATAGAAAATATACTTGGATTTATGAAATTTTTATTTTTAAAGGCGAGCGAGTTTTTAAAGAAAGAAAAATTACATATTTCACATTTGGTTTAATATATAAAATACTTTAATAGGTTAGAGCTTTTTTTATCTTTCTTCAGAGCGAAATATATACAATACACGGACCAATAATATGAGTAATATGGTTGATGTGGTCGAGGAAAGTTAAAACAAAAACTCTTTTTGTTTTAATAAAATAAAAAACCACTCTATGGTTCGCAGCATTGGCAACAAGAAATCGTTGGTCGACGAAAAGTTCTCCACTATCTGAAGGAAAAATTCATTACAAAAATTGTAAGTACGTTTTGTTCTACAGTATAATTTATGAAGCTATAGCATTTTCTTAACCTCAACGCAAAAAACATATTTTTCTTATAAAACAATTTTATTGCAATCTAATAAAAAAAATTTGATACATTTTCAAGAATGGGTTGAAAAACAAATTTGAAATTTGGAGAGAATTTGAAAAACAAAACACTTTTTGGACCACTGGAAAAACAGTCGAATTTGTATTTTTTATAGAACTTAACTAATATCCGATCTTTAAAAAAATATGTCATTGAAAAGGGCTGTACGAATACACAATTTTTTCATCAGAGCATTTTTCTTATTAGATTTGTAATTCCCGATTAACCGATGTACCTTTATAGTTATGGATAAGGTTGTTATTTTTTAATATATTCGCGAAGGAGTGCCAACATCAAGTCTGATGCGCCCACCGATCCTTCACCTATCTGTGTTCTTTACAACCTGTTGAGCATTGGTTGGTAGTCAAAAATAACTTTTCGAGCTAGCTAGCAAAAATAACTAGTGCTGAGTCTGCAGAAATTGTTCTAAAACTCAACGTCTCGTCGGTAAGACTTCGTTTTCATCACTGTGGTCTAAACTGTCAAGCAGCTTTGCCAGAATGTGAAAAGTTTACCAAAACTGGTAAATTTTTTTTTCGATGTGACAATATGAAATTAAGTTTCATTTTAGAAAAATTTTAAGTGAAAACCAAAACATTTTTTGAAAATTTCCCAAATACTTAAAGGATATTACTTTCAACAACGTATTAAAATTATTGTCCTTCATCTAATGCAAAAGAAAATTTTTTAAGTTTATACCATTGTAATACTTAACAATTTAATAACATTTTAGGGTTAAAAGGTTAGAGTTGCGGTTAGGAGTCCTGTAGGAAAACAAGATTCAGATTCTTCAGCCAGTGACTCCGAAAACAGGTATTTAAAATATAAAAACGGATTAGTACAGAAGACAGTCAGATCAGCTACAAAAAAAAAAATCAATATCAAGTAGCAGGTGGTAAAAGAAGAAAAATGTCCTGTACGAAACACATGTAAAAAAACTAAAAATATTACGTTTTTTTATCGATCACACATATTTGATAAATTTTTATTTTGGATGTGAAATTTTTTTCTTAACTGTTAAATTTTTTTTTGAAAATTTTGGTATAAGAAAATTTTAGGCTGTGTAACCCTGTTGTCAAGGCGTACATTATGATTGACCGCATGATTGACCGATTGATAGTAAAGATAATCCAATGGTCAGTTTATCAGCAGATTGCCAATTGTGACCCATGGTTCAGTAGGACCGGGTGTGTTAAAAAATTCGAATAACTTTTTTCTCCGTTATTGTATTTTGTTACAATTTCAAACAGCATACATTTAAAAATAAACATAAACTATTAGTAACACGTTTCGAAAAATCTTAAGATGAAAAGCAACGTGCATGAAGCCGGCGTCACTATTGATCAAAGTAAAATTTGCGTCACCATTGGCGGGTTAAAGTGGTCGTAAAACAAACCTTTCGTCACACCTCCCATCTATCAACTATGATCTATTCCCCACTGACTACTAAAGTTAGGTCGATTATCTCTACCCTGATTATATTCCGAAAAGTTGGCCTATTGCCCATATAATATGGAACAAGATTTGTGAAAAGGAAACGTTCGCAAATAGACTCACCCCTTATATTGATGATGGGGCACTGCCTATACTGAGTGATGAGCGTTAGCGTCACAACTAATGACCAGGAATGTACTGCTCATGTCAGCGTGGTTTCTCAACTCGGGGCCTGTTTTCACTGGTGGGTTCACCTCTTCATACACTGAGAAAAAAACACATACCTTGCTCCGGTAAAAAATTTCTCTTTTGTTGATAAGAGCAATTTTCTCTTTTTCAAATAAAATTTCCTTCAATTAGAATAAATTTTCACATTTTCGTAGAAATATTTCTTTACTTCTAGGAAATGAAAATATTTCAATGTCTCTAATAATGATAAGTATTTTTCTCGCACAAAAAATTTCTCATTTATAGAAAAATTTTATTGAAAATGAAAAACTTTTCTTATATTTTGATAAAAAATTCACTACGAGAAGTATTTTCTTTAATAAAAACAAATATTTTCTCAAAAAAAAAAATGTTTTTCTCTAAAAACGATATATTTTTCTATTTCATGGAAGCTTTTTATCATTTTTAGAGAGTTTTCAGTATCGCAATTAGAGAATAGCATTCTCTGGAGCAAAGTCTATACCATTTTTCTCTACACTGAGAAAAAAAACATACTTTAAAATTAAACAAAAATTTTGAAAATATAAATTTAACGCCTTTGCGTTTCTACAAAACAAAATTTAAAACAATTGTGTTTAAATTTCAACTATACACTCCTTTCAATTTTTTTTCATTCATTATTTCTTTGAAACTTTCTTTGACATATTTTGAATTTTGAATTTTCATTATTTTGAAAAATATCGAACATAAAATATAATAAAAACTAATTCAGTTTTTCAATATTGAAATATTTAAAATGCAAACTTCATTGAAAGGAGTTAAGATTTGGTATTCGGAGGGTCCCAAGGGTCGCTGATTACGAATCTGTCATCAAAAACTCGGAAAAAATTAAAAAATGGCATCGAAAAAATTATGCTAAAAAAGTGCTTCGGCTGCTTTTTTATGAACATTCTGCAGATGGTGCTTGAATAATAGTCGGAAGTTGATCATCACCCCGAGGTATTCGATTAAAGGCTTCTTCAATTCTAGCACCGTTCCGCTATTCCGTACTGATGGTAGCTATTTCCAATTTTTTCCTGCTACAAATGAGAACTGCCTGGGTCTTGTGTTCAGCTAAACAAATCCCTACGGATAATCTCGATCGGTACTCCACAGAGGACCTCGACTTCCTCCAGGTGCTTTGCTGTCGCCACAGCCGCTAGGTCGTCTGCAAAGCCCACGATATTGACGCCTGATGGTACATCAATCCATCAGAAGAGGGCGCAGGACCGATCTCTGTGGAACGCCAATGGAGACATTGTAGGTCATCGTACCTTCTTCTCTGTTGTAGCGCAAGACTTTTTCGCTGAAATAGTTTGCTATAAGCTTTATTAAATATCGCATCACTTCAAAACTCTTAACTCTTAAGTGCTGTCATAATCCAGTTCCAGCTAGCCGAATTAAAAGCATTACGAACTTCAAGCGTTACTACCAGGCTGTAGTAACGCTTCTTTTCGGAATCGACACTATGTTCTGAATCTTACACTGTGCTGGGAAGAGTCCCACGGGAAGAGTACGCACGCGTTGTATATCTGCGCAAACGCATGCGACTGCGATGTGATGAAAAGTTTCAACGCACGATTCGGGATGCCTGGACGGCTGGAGAGCTGGCTACTGCGGAAATAGTATTTCGCTCAATTTCGTGGGTTCGTGGGCTTGGTTGTCAGGTTATGTTATGGTTATGGTTACGGTTACGGTCAGGCGCGGATACAAGGGGGGGGTAAAGGGGGTAATTACCCCCCCCAAGAACTCGCAAATACTTTTTTTTAATACATTATTTGGAAAAAATAGTTATGCCTACAGCTTAAGGGTACTTTTATGTATACATCAGCGATTCTGAAGGCGTGTTTTGAAAGAATACTAAAAAAAATGGTCAGAGACATTGTTTAACTCTAGTTTTTTTATTGATTTCAACAATTATTAAAGTATATAAAAAAAAATTTTGTTTATTTTTGTTTCGTGAGGTCATTTGCGTGTAGATGACGTTTTTATGAAGCGATGCGAGAAGAGTATGACCATTTTGCTTGTAGAATCACATGATCTGCAGTCATCTGCAAAAACCAAAATATAATTATATGTAAAGCAAACACTTACGTCAAGGTAGTAAATTCGATTTTTTTAAAAAATGAGATTGAAAATAAAGTAACAGATCGTTATGTTCTCAAATTAACAGCCATTTTTTAAACAATCAACTTTAAAGACGCTTTATTTTCTTACAAATAAAAAACTTGACGTCACTACCTTAGCGTAAGTGTTTGCTTTATAATAATTATATTTTTGCAAGACATTTACGATTAGTTTAAAAATGCCATTTATAAGAAATCATTGAGCAAGCAACATTGATTTTGATTTGTTATGAGCGCAATTAAGATTTTGGCTATGCAAACCAAAGTTGCCACTTAAAATATTTTATTCTTCTAAATTTTAACTGAAAACCTGCCAAACTTTTTTGCAACCTATGTGCCAACGAATTTTACCATAAAAAAACAATACGTGCATTGTACTTTCAGTTTTCACTTTATAAATTTTCAAAAAAAAAATTACAAACAATGTAAAATCCAATAGATTTTTTACTTCAATTATTTCATCATCAGTTAAATTACTTCTTAGAAATATTTCAGCTATATTCAGTCCTTATGAAAATATTATATACATCTGTAATACTTTTTGTCATATATGATATAAAGGGTGTTTTTTTCTGAGGTTTTTTTTTCAATGTGGATTACTCTATTGTCTGACAGTTGTTTTGACAGTTGAAAGTGACGTCTCTACTCAGTATTATTTGGCAAATCATCATGAATAGGTTAACTCCAGAACAACGCTTCCAAATCGTGAAAATTTATTTTCAAAAACAGTGTTCAATTAAAAATGTTTATAGAGCACTTCGCGAATTTTATGGTGCATATAATCGTCCGTCTGAGACCACCATAAAGAACGTAATTACCAAATTTCGGTCTACATTCACTCTTTTGGATTCCAAGCCTCTGAGAAGAATGAGAAGAGTGCGTACAGAAGAAAATATTGTTGTCGTTGAGGCCAGTGTCGAAGAAAACGTTAATTTATCGATTTGTCTCTGAAAATGAGGAAGAACGACGCGTTACCGTGAATAGAAATCGATACAGAACCATGATCTATGAGTTTTTGTTGCCAAATCTTCAAGATATGTTGAAATACGCCCTCAAAGACTTTGGACCTCCAGCATGCCCTTTGTGCAAAAAAGTCGTGGTGGTCATATGCCCGAAATTATATTTAAATGTTAAATGCCAAGAAATTATCTACTAAATAAAAATTTTTTTGGCTATTTCACAATTTGGCATGTGTTTTATTTAAATTTCAAATCAGCAAGCTTTTAAAAAAACACCCTTTATAACAGGGTTGTTTTGAAGTGAATTAATGTTAGGTTAAAGTTGCTAAAATTGTATCAACTGCGCAAATAATTTGTTGCATACAATTATTTTTGTTTGAGTAAATTCTAAATTGTTTGGAATTCTGAAATTTTTCAAGCCTACCTTAACTTACTTTTTATATAAATAGGCGCAGGGAAAACAGTTAAGGACCATTTTCTCCCGTGTTTTTCAACCGATTTTGATAATTCTGTTTTTAAATGAATTAGAGTGCGGAGAAGAAGTGCACCAACTATTTTATACAACTATAAATAAACAAACAAAAATTGGGCGATTTGCGACCCCAGCGCGGTACTAGTAATTATATTTGCAACAAACCAACCAAATTACCACAACCGAATTTCATGAAATAAAACTGCCACTTTTAGTCCACTTTTAGTATGGAACTAATTCAAATTCAATTATTTCATGAACTTGAAATTTGGCAGTGTAAATAGGAGAGCGACACTAATATGACACTAATGACATTTTTCCACTAATTTCTATAACGTTTGCTATCTTTGCCACGCTTCCTATCAGTGTAGAAACAGCTGAGCGAAGTTTTTCTATACTGCGACGATTAAAAATATGGTTCCGTTCGAATTGAGAACGATTGAATGGACTCGCATTATTGCATATACTTAGAGACATTTAAATAAATATTAACGAAGTTATTGATAATTTTGCGATGATTTTGTCAGTAGCAAAATTTAGCTTTATGAAAGGTGCAGAAATCTCGATAAACAATCCCGAATGAATTTTGGCTGCTGATTTCAAATATGGACTCCATTTTTCTCCATCATCTCGAGTTTTTGAGTTTTAGGCAAAAACATGATAATCAGTTTTTTTTCTGATAATATTGCTAAATCTATTATATTGATCTACCGATTTAGATAGACCTTTCAATTTTTGCACATTCAATAACAATATATTCGACAGTTTCGAAGATATCGACGTTCAAAGACGAAAAAATTTCACAATTTTACGTGGGCTGCTCTTGTTAGATTTAGAGTTTTTATTTACTTTTCGCTGAGATATTATTCCAGAAAAAGGGAGAAATAAATAAATACAGAAATGTGCGTGTATGTGTCTGGAAAAAATGCTTCTTAAACAATTCAATAATTTCAATTCAAAAAAGAACAATTTATCTATTTGTAAAAAGGCAAAATTTTCTCAAATCGAAAATGTGTGTCTTTGATAATTTACCCCCCCCAAGATTTTTTCCAGATCCGCCCCTGGTTACGGTTATGGTTATGGTTATGGTTATGGTTATGGTTATGGTTATGGTTATGGTTATGGTTATGGTTATGGTTATGGTTATGGTTATGGTTATGGTTATGGTTATGGTTATGGTTATGGTTATGGTTATGGTTATGGTTATGGTTATGGTTATGGTTATGGTTATGGTTATGGTTATGGTTATGGTTATGGTTATGGTTATGGTTATGGTTATGGTTATGGTTATGGTTATGGTTATGGTTATGGTTATGGTTATGGTTATGGTTATGGTTATGGTTATGCTTATGGTTATGGTTATGGTTATGGTTATGGTTATGGTTATGGTTATGGTTATGGTTATGGTTATGGTTATGGTTATGGTTATGGTTATGGTTATGGTTATGGTTATGGTTATGGTTATGGTTATGGTTATGGTTATGGTTATGGTTATGGTTATGGTTATGGTTATGGTTATGGTTATGGTTATGGTTATGGTTATGGTTATGGTTATGGTTATGGTTATGGTTATGGTTATGGTTATGGTTATGGTTATGGTTATGGTTATGGTTATGGTTATGGTTATGGTTATGGTTATGGTTATGGTTATGGTTATGGTTATGGTTATGGTTATGGTTATGGTTATGGTTATGGTTATGGTTATGGTTATGGTTATGGTTATGGTTATGGTTATGGTTATGGTTATGGTTATGGTTATGGTTATGGTTATGGTTATGGTTATGGTTATGGTTATGGTTATGGTTATGGTTATGGTTATGGTTATGGTTATGGTAATGGTAATGGTGATGGTCTACTGAGTAACCCTTCTTTTCAATCATATCATGCAGAATTCGATCGTCATTATCGCCATATAAAAATTAATTATTTTCCGGGCATGACCAGTGCCCTAGGGATTCGCGTTTCCAGGTATTAATAGCACACTATGACAAGGCACCATTTGCCAGTTCTGCCATAAACACCTTACTCATCTACCGAATCCCCAGTACCAATTTGTGGACATTTAATTTGAGGTTAAATTCAATCCACCTCCATTGGTGAGGAGCGAGACTGACCTAAAAATCTCTTGCAGAGGATATGCCAGCCTGGTTGTACAGAGACGCAACGCCACGCCGACTCGTTGTCTAGCTTGCGACATAAAGCTTACCACAGCCAGCACGAAACTCCTCGAAGGGCCAGCCCACTATAGTCCCCCGGCAAAAGGGTTTCCACCTTGGAATGATCTTCCAACGAAAACCAGACATGAATTGATAGTTTAAGCACACATGACTTGATAAGCAAGCTTATTTTAGTATCCCGGTATACTAAACCGATAGACACTAGTTGGGTATTTGCTATGACTTGGCAATGAATAAACAAATCGCAGACATATTAATTGGGTATTCCAAAACTGATCGCCTTATCTAAATTGAATGAGAAAACTTGATCAGCCAGCAAACAACATCACCACAATGAAGCATGCTTGGCCACAGGGTCTATTATGCTCCTTGATCATACTCCACGACAATACATCATGATAACATCCATTATAATACTCCTCAAACACCATTGATAATCATTTTTACCCACTTTTTCCGGCATATAAACCCTATCGTTGGAAATCTATTTATCATCACTTGTTCTCATAAACCCATTGAGAATATCAGATTTTTATTCTGGTCGGTAATTATCAGTTGCTAAACCAGGTTTATTGACTTTACCCGTGCTAACAGTATGTTTTATATCATTTGCTACGGATACGCAGGTACAATAACCAGATTTATGTCCCACTTCCATGATTTTGCATCTCAAAGCGAGGGCTCAAGACAACCTATCTTTTTACGTGTAATACATAATTGAACCATAGTCCAAATACGCATGACACAACCCTCCTCCTTTTCACTGACTTGGGACAGGCTAGTGACTTACCATCATCACCACCAGGTGGAGTTAGGTTCGATACAATACGTCTGACTCCAATAGGCAGTTTCCAGAGTGGCTGGAAAGCTACGAAAGACGGTCACAAAGCCAAAGGCCAATGCTCGCGCAGCCGGTCATGGTCTTCGTTTTTTGTCAAACTGAATGATAAAAGTTCTGTGCAACCACCATAACACAACTTCATCGCTTCGTATTTGAAAGCGATGGAAATAGGATCAAGAACTATTCGAACTAGTTGCTCACCCATCGTATTCTCCGAAATTGGCCCCAGCGACTATTATCTGAGCCCATAGATATTCAGATTGAATGAAGAAATCATGGAAATCGAGGGTAATCTTTTACGTTTCGTACTATAGAAAGGGCATCGAAATTTTGGGATCGCTATAATAAGTAAATCGCCCTCGCAAGTGCTCAAAAATCAAAGTTGCGTATGCAACGCTGGGTTCGAAAGGATTCATATTTTTTAAATATTCTAGTAAAATATTTGCTATCTAAAGGAATGCATATCGAAGCAAGAAAAATAATGTATTTTCTTACACACTCAAACCACTGTGCACTGTATGCAGACGGCTATCTTTCCACTCTCTAACATCTTTCACCGCCTCCACGATAAATATTGTTTAACTGTTGATTTTAATGAAGTAATTGCGTAGAAGAAAGCATTTTTGACTCCATTCATTGTTGTTGTTTCGCATAGAAATTACAATAAATTCTCTTCGTTAAGCCTAGTACTATGCTCGATTGCGTGAAATTTCACTGGCAACAGCCATTTATTTGTTGCGTGAAAATTTTGACAGATATTTTGTTGCGAACGAACAGCTGATGATCAGCTTACAAATTTCGACAAGATGTAAATAAACAGCCACAATTTATTAGAGGAAAAGCAGAAAATCGTTTAAGTTCTTAAATTTTCATATTCGTGATTATATAAATACAAAATAAATATTTATACAAGTATGCATGTCCTTTGTTGTGAAGCAGAACAAGTCATAAGTTTATGGCAGCCTGCAAGCTGCGAAGTTTTGCGACCACCAACACCGCGGAAAGGTGTTGGTGGTCTGTATTTACAACTTCCAATAACTGCAATTATTAATTGCAAAACTTTAGAAATAGTAAAAATGTCATTTCAATTAGAAACATTGTTCTTTTGCTGGCACTTTTTTCTTAAATAAAATGACAATGTCACTTTTCACGGCAAAATAAATGGTCGGTTCAATTAAATTGCCGTGAAAAAAATGTTGCTAGACGCATGTTGCGGAATATAGTAATAGATTTTCCGCAGCGAAGCATAGTACAGCTTTGACGAAAAAGTTGTGAAATTTTCACGGTTGTTTCACAGCTGTCATTTTTTGTATGGAGATTTGAGTAGAATTTCACGTGAAGCCGAACAGAGTACTATGCTTTAGGCTTGAAAGGTCTAGCAAACGGATGTGCCTTCGTGATTTCCGCTGAATAATTTGCGATTTTTCGAACGCGCTTCATTAGCTTTAATTTATGCATTTTAATAAAGCTATAAAAAAAAGGATGCTTTGAATTGATTTTTGACTATAACAAAAATATTGAATCAATTTAAAAAAACAGCTTGAGTTCTGTGTCGATAAGCTATAACAACTCAACAAAAGTCAGATTTCGTTAATTGCAAGCAACCGTGCTTCACAATTTCCAAATTCTATAAAACCTCTTTTGGTTTTTGAAAAAAAACCTTGGGTTCTGTGCATCAATAACGAGATGCTGTCTTAAGTGGACTTATTCTCACTTCTCAGTGGATTTCATAGAAAACTTAATAAAAGTTTTGTTTAGTTCTGCAAAACTTGAAGAGGTTTTGATAGTCCTTCTGTTACAACAAAAAAAAAATTTCTCGATTTGAGACATTATCAAGTGTATTGATTAGGATTATGAAGTGTACTGATTAGTATTTAAAACAAGAAAAAATAAAATAAATAAAAAATTTTGCAAGGAAATGTTTTTAAAGTGTTTCAAAAAGAATTCTGAAAAAGCTTGCACAGCAAAACTTGTTGAAAACAATGCTTGAATTAAAAAATCAAAGCCTACAAGTATGCAATATTTGTTTTGTTAGTTTTTCTTGTATATCATCTTGTATACCATGTGGACAGAAAGTTAATATGAGTTACAAGTTTAAAGCTGAGATTTACCATTTAACTAGAAATAAACTCTGCCGTTAGCAGCACATAATTAAATTAACACAGCGGACTTGAATATATATTTTCCTGCCATTCCAGATGATTATGAAGTCTATATAAGTCCCCTTTTCCACACGGCAAGTTTTATTGCCAGAAAGTTTAAATTTCTCTTTTGAACTTGCCATTTGCGTTTCCACTCAGCAAGTTTTCTTGAGCAATTCTGAATAAAACTAAAGTGAAACTTCAGAGAAAGAGCAGGACAAAAGAAAAATTGCCGGTACGAGCAAGTCTGTTCTCGTCCCCTCTCGTCACGTTCTGATGCCTACATACTCGACTTGCCAGCAAGAAAAATTGCCGTGTGGAAAAGGGGTCTAAGACTTAAAGAAGTCTAGACACCAATATGGCTCGCTCTTACGACCCACTTGCACCTTTTCTGAATAAGCTTTTTGAGAAACTCTCCATGGCAATCTGTTAGCATTAATACAAAAACTTTTATACAATTGAAGTGCTAGTAGACTTCCCAAAAATTACCTTTTATTAGAACTTTTATAATGGAACAAAAAACGAATGTGCCTAAATTCAGTTTAATTTTACTGGATTCTTAATCAATGCTTTTATTCAGTCTGTTTTAGCCGGAGCAGCCACGACAGCCACAATGCACGCATTCAACAACACGTCCCTCTTCCAACTTAGATTTAGGCACACGACAAATGCAGTTTGTGCCAAAATTTGTGTCCCTCGTTTGTATACATCGCAGGCAGCATAGATTTTCGTAACCTGATTTCTTCCATTTTGCTATCAGATTGCCATCAGCAATCTTTTCTTTGAGGCAGTAATCGTACAGCTCCCGGCTAATAGCCTTGCGTCGATAGAATAGATCGTATATGTAGCGCGACTTTTGATGATGTATTTTAAAGATGGGCCACAATGATTCTGTGATACGTTTGCCTTCGTGTGGCTCCGTTTCAGCTGTACGAAAGAAGTTAAAATATTTAAAATTATAAATTAACAATATTTTGCTACCTTCACGCATTTTTTGTTCCAACTCTTCGAGTGTCGGTTCAATCAATTCCCAACCATCTGGAGGCGGTTTTCTGCTTCTACGCACTTTTGGCATTGCTAATGGCAATTAATATAAATAAAATATGTTAGATTAACTACGACCTTTTCTTAGTTAATTAAAAAAATCTTTATTTAGCGTGAAATTAGCAAATTGTTAAAGAATAATAACAGAAACGTCAGTCATCTGTTTTGATTGTGACGCATTCACAATAATATACTTTAATATGAAGAATAGTGCTGCCACTTTATCGTTATAAAGCTTAATTGTATACTTTCATGAAATTTGGAGTACATTTTTAATTTTAGATTATGAAGTCCAAAAGAAATAGTACTATTACTATTATTATTGAGCAGAGCTGTAAAAGGCTTCAACCATTTCGGAATTCACACACCCTTAATGCATTCAAAAGCTGCATCAAACATATTGCAATCTTATGCATCTTATTATACGTTGAAGAATTACAGACGAACAATTCATCATTCTTTAAGGATAAAAGAATTCACACGCAATGCTCTGTCAAGATTGAAACTTGGAAAATATCAATCCCATTCACAGACTTAAAAAAACATATAAATGGATTCAGTAATATCATTCTTTTCAACACTGAAACACTGGACAAAGATATAAGAGTTAATAATTTTGAAACAAATGACAAGAAAATTATTTTTATTTATCGCTTCGACCAAAGTAAATAATATAATACTTCCACAATATTTTATACATAATATTTTTTTATATATGATATAAGAAAATGGCAACCCATCACTGTCGGGCTACTGAATGAGCATTGCCATTAGCAATCTTTGACGCTGCAGTCATCGCAGGCTGCATTCAACAAAAAATGCAAGTCAGTGTGAATTCTTTACGTTTCGCAATTCATGAAAATAATTTGTATAAGCCTTAAGACTAATAGTATTTGTACCAGCCTAAAGATTTCACACTCTGAATGTCACAAAAAAGGATTACAGTTTTTGAAAAATGTATACAAAAGAATGAATAGTGAAGTTCACATTTTTACACCTCTGTTATGGACTCCTTTTTTATTGGAGTAGGTACTTTTTTATCTGTGAAAAAATTGTATATATTGCGTTGGGCGTATAGGGTTGAGAATACTTTGGGTATTATGGATTACATTTATATTGAGGGGAATAGCGTTTTTTTGTTGCTTACCACTTTGAAAGTGACGGTAATAGAATATATTTTGTAGGACAAGATTGAGATATGAGTAAAAAATTAATTTTGAAGGCAAAATAGTGTTTTTCTTATTTGCTTACCACTTTGAAAGTGTCAAGATTAATAGCGTTTTCTTTTCTTAAAAAATTTTGAATTTTTTCTGCCGTTTGATTTTTTTCGTTCTTTTCTCAAATAAAATTCTGACGTTTGAAATCGAATCGTGTTCATTTCTCGAAAATGTTGACCTTAAAAGTAGAAAAAGTGCAGAATTTCTGCCCTCTCTACTCCGACGGGTCGAAAAATTCTGACCTCAATTGCACCAACTAAATAAACAAAATAAATGACATATGTGAAAAATAGTTAACGTTACCACGGAAAACGTCAACATTTTTCTATGAAAAAAAAAAATACATTTGAAGTTGAATTGAAGTTTGAATTTGAAGTTTTAATTTTTTTTTATCTTGAATTCTTTTGAAGTTTTTCAAAAAGGATGCCAAATCGAAAGCATTAAAAAAAATGTTGCTTTTTGTTGTGATCTATTCTCAGCCAAAAACAGGTCAGAATTCTGTGAGTTCAGTTCAAAATGGAAAAAATTCTGCATCTCCATTTTCTTAACGAAAATTCTGCCTTCGCTATAAGATAGATTTTTTAAAAAAGGAGGGAATATCGATATTTTATTTTTGGCTGCGTTTCTTTCGCCTTAATTTAATAGCGATAACAAATTTAATGAAAGTTTCGTGTTTGCTTTGCATGTAAAACTTTTTTAAAGACGCGTTTCCACGCTCAATTTTTCTAACGATTTTGAACGAATAAACCTATATTGCTAGCAATGTTTAAAATTGCATGCAATTTTCAACAAAAGTTGGTAAGCTTCCAACTTTTCTTGCGCTAGAAAATTGACTGTGGAAATTTGGTTTCAGTATTAAAAATTTATTTATCAGCTTTATTTATTTAAGTATTAAAAATTTTTATTCAAAAATAAAGGTTTGTTATTTGTTTATTTCAGTTATTTATTTTTTTCAACGATGCAATCCTACTTCTACTAGTTCATTGATGATGAATTCATGTAATAAATCACTCTCAAGTGATTTGTTTAATTAGCGATATTCACCATCTGGTGTTTTTGTAGTATTTTTAGTAAATTAAAAAGAATTTGCTATAGATTGTGAGCACTCCTACAATGCAGTGCTGCCATAGACCATCAAGTCAGCTGTTTGTCAAATACACAAATACTATGCAAAATTTACAATAGGGTTCCACCATTATAAATTTAGTATTTATAGTATTTGGAAAATTTATATGTTTTGTTTGTGTACAATTGTCAAATTTACTACAAATATCAAACTTATCAAAAATACAGAATACAAGACTTGTAGAGAGAAAAAATGAATAGGCGGAAGATTTTTGTAAAAGTTTCAAGATTAATTTCGTGCGATATTTAATATCTCATAGATACTCTGTATTATTTTCATCATTATTTTGGGATTCTGAATTCAAAATTTCTCCCGAGTGATTTTTGTATATATGATTTGCAATAATATTAATAAGGTTTTTCACAACTTGAAAGAAAGAGTTGTATCGTTTTATTCATATTTTTGTCGTATTCACATTGTTTTTGTTTTTTATTTGAAAGATAAAACAAACGTAGGAGAAAAAAAAACGTTTGTTTTTCTTTCAAATAGAAAACAAAAACAATGTGAATACAACTTTAATTCGAATACAACAATACAACTGTGTATTTCAAGTTGTGAAAAACTTAAATGTTTTGTGAGAATTAAGGATGACATCTACGGGCTAGTTCGTTCAGAAATAATGTCAGTTGATAGCAGTAACCCTTACGCAAAAAACACAAAAAATGATTGAATCTATTTTCGATCCAGTCTAGAAAAACTACAGAAAAACAGAATGCAATACTGATTGAAATCCACAGAAAATTTCAAGAGTTAACTCGACTAAAACTTATAAAAGGTTGTTTCACCATTATAGGGTTAAAATATTCGATAAAAATATTCAGCTATTAAGGGCCGAAACCGAAGATTAAAAAATTTGCCCGATATGCCAAATATCGACGCAAAATATTCGGTCGGACACTTACTATGGTCATTATATACATATTTTATTCAAATATATTGTAAAATACATAAAAATATGAACATATCATTACAAAATTTGTGGTCTTCACTGTTATGCAGCAGAATCAACAACCTCTTGAAGTTTCACTCTGACATCAGCCATATTTTCTGTCTACTGTGAATGTATACCTAACATAGATAGTTGGCAACATTTTCATAGCGCTGACGACACCTACCGTCAATTTCCACAAATTTTTGTTATTGTTTTTGCACTGTGCGGATTTTGACAACTACTAAATTAATTGTTGAAACTTTCACTACGCGTTAAGATGAAAATTGGTGTTTTCCATTAAAATAAATATAAATTACTCAATTTTACAACATATAATTGAATTAAAACTTTTGAAAAATGCAATTATAATATTTGTGCAACGAAAAACAAGTGAAACTTAAGGAAAAAGAAGTGCGTAAAATACTTAAAATTAAATAAGAAAATTCATACAAAAATAAAGCAGCCAGCGAAGCACTAGCGCTCCAGTGACTTGTGTGTGCCCTAGAACTGTTATTGAAAAAAGTAAAATAAAATGTACAAATTAATTAGAATGCGAATAAATGCACAAAAAAAGTTGTATACAAATAATCACTGACCCAGCTACAGAAATTAAAATGTGCAAAATTATCTGCAGGATCTGTCTGCTATGATTTTTTAATGAATAATTAATTGTGTCGGGTTTGTTGAGTGTGTGTTTGCATTCATTCATGTTTTGCTGCGTTTGAAGATTAAATTGTTGTTGTTGTTCATGTAGTATTCCATAATTTCGCTTTGTTTTATATTCCAGAAGGTAATTCCGGTTTTAATCATGGTTTTAATAAGGTTGCTCGTTGTTTCATTTTTTTACGCACAGCTAGCTACCCATTTAATCAGCATTTTGAAAATCAACATCGACACATACATATATAGTATATTAAACAAAGAAAAAAATTTTAATTTTTTTATTGCATTAGCGTATTTATATAACTAATTGAATAGCCGCGTCGTCACCCAGCTTATATATGCAAGATTCTATACAATCACTTGTCAAACAAATAAAAAAAGAAATAATTGTAAAATATGTATTTTAAAATTTCATTGTTTAATTTAGGGGGTGTCAACAACAGCGTCATTCGTTCAAAATTTCGTGTGAAAACACATATCTGTCTGTTTTAGCGCTGCTTTGAAGCTTCTGCACTCGATTAGTTTGTTTATTTTTTGTTTTTGTTGGTTGTTTTAATTATATAACGTTATTGTATATTTGTGTTGTTTTTTTTTTAACCAATTATTAAATAACTCAACGTTAGCCATGCATTAAATTAGCTCACTTGTTAATGTAAGGCCAAAAGTCAATTTATTTTAAAATTTAATAAACTTAAATAATTAAATATTACAATTCAATTAAAGGCTTAGTTCTTATAGTATCTGCCATGATGTGTTAACAAATACTTTTACTGACGATAACACCTTGAATGATGTGAATATAGAGCAGAACTCGAATAGTTATAATTATTGACAAACTTAAAATTGTAGTTTTTTAAATTTGAAAGTAAATGAATGTGGAATATTCTTTTATCGCAGCTTTTAAGTGCTCGTTTTTTAAGCAAAAAAACTTTTCATACAAAATAAAACAACAGGTTAGTAGCTTACGTGAAAATTAACGATCACACAAATAATTTAAGTTGTTTTTTTTTTAATGAAGATAAAAATATTGTCATTCTTTATAATTCTCTATACAAAACTGTGTGTGATGCACACGTAATTTTTAAAATTTACTCAATTGTTTTGAGACCCCTGTACCTATGTGTTTGTGTGAAAATAAAATTTATTTTAATGCATCACAGGTAGTTATTTTTTACGAGCCCATAACACTCATCGTGTAAAGTAATCTAGAAAATTCCATTCATCAATTATCCTCTCACTTATAGGAACTTTTATTTCTATATGAAGCACTACAGTTACTTAAAACACTTAACCGCTTCTAATGATTGTTAATAAGTAATTAAAATTGTTAACAATGAATACTCTAAAATCTCTCCAGACAATTTGTAATTTTTGTAACTTGTTTACAGATTATTTTAAATCTGCTTGTTCCCCTATTGCTTTTTCTGATCCTGTACTTCGTTCCTCGTACTGCGACCTAGACCAATTGGAGATATCAAATAAGTTTTATATAGCCTGCCTGAAATTGTTTTTGCGGGGAGTTCTTCTTCATTACTTTAATATAAAGAAAACTGCTGTCGAAAGTCATCGTATTTTGGTGGAAGTTTATGGTGAACATGCTCTTGCTGAGCCAACGTGCCAAAAGTGGTTTGCTAAGAAGACGAAGAACGTCCTGGTCAGTATTTGGTGGGATCAGAAGAGTGTGCTCTACTATAAGCTGTTAAAATCGGGCCAGACAATCAAAGGTGACCTCTATCGAATACAATTGATCCGTTTAAAGAGAGCCATTTGAACCAAGAGAGCATATTACGGTTAAACCAAAGTAAACTAAAAACTCTGCAGATAAATAGACCAGATTTAGAATAGTTCTGAACTAGTTCCAAGAAGAGCTAGTACTGGTCCCAAACAAGAGCTAGTACTGGTTTAATACAATATCATTTTGCATTAAACGAACTGACGCTTTTTACGGGTTAATGTCATACGAAAAGACAATTGTCGCCATAAACATCCATATTTCCTTATATCTGTGCTAGTTCCATTATGAATAGTTCTAAACTAGTCCGTTTTGATAAATTCTAAAAGCGGTCAGTTGTAAGCCCTAATTAAATAGCTAATAGAATATTAGAACTAATTAAATCATTGTATGTAGTTTTACCTGTATATTTACCATTTAATCATTTTCATCGAAAATGTTTGCAAAAGTTAAAAGCAGGTTTTAAATTGCTTTCAGCAGAATAGCAAAAGCAACGAAATTTTTACTGCGGTAGTGCTTCCGACAGTTTTTAAAAACATTGTTTTGCTGTTCATTTTGCTTTGCTGTGTGAATTTTGAAAAGCAAAGCAAAAGCAGCAGCATTAGAAAGCATTTATTTTACTACTACGCAAGCAAAATAAATTATTTTATTGCTTTGCTTTTCATTTTACTTTTCTAATTTGTCACAGCACTACGACTTTCGTATTTGTTTGGCTTTCGTGATTTCTTCTTCGTCGTTTCAGAGGCGCATGTCTATTTGCATGTTTTATTTATATAATAAGTACACTTGTGCGCAGTCGTGTATGTATGTTGTTACTTTGAAACACTGTCGGTAGCACTATCGCAGCAAAATGTTGCTGTTCTTTTGCTGTTTTGCTGAAACTATTTTCATCCCTCAGCAAAACGAAGCTGAGCAAACGAATTGCTGCTTTCGTAGTGCTGCAACAAACAAGAAAAGCAAAATGAAAAGCAAAGCAATAAAATAATTTCTTTTGCTTTCGTAGCACTACGCAGTTAAACAAATTATTTTTAATGCTGCTGCTTTTGCTGTTACTGTTCGATTTTCACTTAGCACAGCAAAGTAAAAGCAAAAGCAACTGAAATTTTTTAAGTTTTTTAAACGCTGGTTAAAAGAAGTGCGGAATCTAAACGAAAAAACGAGCCACAATACGTTTTGAACGTGAGTGTTTTTTATTTTGCTTGTGCCTGCTGACAAGAAAAACAAAGAATAGAAAAATAAATTCAAACTGTTCTATAAGAAATAAACTAGTTGGTTTTTCCAATTGTCTCCAAAATAACTGCTGGGAATGGATCGCGTAATGAAATTGATAGAGAATTAACTCCAACACTAAAAAAGTAAATGAACGATTTTATGAAAAATGGCAATTCTGCCTAGTTTGCAACTGCTGTGCTGCTGCTTTCATTTGACAGTTTTAATTTTTTAACATCATGAAATTCTACTAGTTAAAACTTGAACGGAGTGAAAATCCTCTTTTACACAATCCTCTCAGTAAACGAATGAAATATTTCGTTTGCATTCGACTTAGCGAACAGACCTATCTTTCATGCCATACAATTGTCAAAAGAGATGCTGTGATGCTTGATAATCTTAAGAGCATTTCATTTAAATTGGGAGCATCTGCGAACTTTTTTGAATATATTTTCAACACATCTTTATGGCCAGCCAACGTGAGAGTGCGCCCATTTAAAAATTTTCAAAAGATGGGTGCAGGGAGCACACACAGCTGGTGAATGCGAGTACTGCCAATAGTTCTAGCTACATTCTTACTCTTTACATTCTTTACTTTACTGATTTTTTTAATTGAAACTTGATTAAACTACGATTTGTATGGCTCCACTCCATTAAAAACAGAGCCCTCATGTGAAGGTGGTGTACTAATTGCTGCAAAACTTACGCTGCGCTCTTCTTTATGTATCTTGTTGAATGCAGATTCCATCCTTGATCATAAACATTGATGGACCAGATTGCTCTCTGAATCTATGCAATTCGAGCGACTCATTCGTCACGAAGCATTCATAAAACTAATGAAATTCCAAGAACCTCATGCTCATGAGTTTTACACTCGGGGATATCATGGAATCCAATAGCTGTCGGAATTGATTTTTAAAACGGCAAGAAATTTACTTTGGTGTCGGGAATTTCGAAATTATTGATACAGAATTCGGTCGGAATATTTATTGATTCGAACATAAAACCATTAATGTCGGAATTCATTACACCAAAGTAAGATTCTTGTCGTATTAAAAATCAATTCCGACAGTTATTGGATTTTATGAAACTCCCAAATATTTCTTATATGTTTTCTTCTTAAGTATAGCGATTATTTTTTTAGATTTTTTGATAAGATTTGCATAAAATTTTCTTAAAAGTTCAAACACTTTTTCGTAAACAAAATTTGAATGAACAAATGTTAACTATCAACTTTTTCAAAAATGTACAAACTTTTCAACTTTTGCCGAAGTTTGTTTGCTGAGTGTTAAACAAATTAACAAAATTTTCGAACTTAGCTGACATTTGTTTGCTGAGTGACTGTCTTCTTTGGTTATTTTTAGCAATTTAATTTACTTGTTTTTAGAGTCTTGGAACATTATTTTATTGGCATTTATAATTAGCAATAAAGTGTTAAATACTCTCTGGCAAATCTGTTACTTTTCTACCAAAACTTGAAATATAAATTCTTTAAAAGTATTTTGCTGGCATTAATGCATCATAGTATTCAGAATTTTATCTTGTTTTCTTTTAAATTTTTGCAAATGAGCTTAAATTGATTTTTCCTTATCAGCCTACATTTGGTGACCAATGCCAAAACAAACCTCAGTCTCAAACTGATTCATTTATTTATTGGAAATAATTAAATTAATATTTTTATGATAGGAAGTACTTGTAAACAAATGAAGTACACACTGATTTATTTATGTATGCTTGTACATGAGAACGAATGTATATTTTACTCATGCCACTCAGTAGTTAAAAATTTAAGATTGCAATAATAACTTTATGACTAAACTTAACAGACAAGCATTTAGGTGATTTGCTGAATATGTGGCAGATAATTTTTGCAAAGCGCAGTCAAGCATGCGATGACCAATTAATCTTGTCAAATTCTTCATTGAATTAAGGACTTCTTTTACCATTTAAAAATATCCAAAAAAGGCATTTTAGTAGAAAATACAGCTTATGATCAACCATTTACTTGAAATTGTCTACCAAAATTTGCAATCTTCTATTAGCTTTTGCAGGTTACAGAACTCTTAACCCAAACCACTGCATAAAGCATACCGAAAAACCAAGCGCCCGCCCTTAACGGATTTTCTCAAATTTTTTTTTTTTTTAAGCAGTGTATAGAAAACTATTTTTTTTTCATTTAGCCAATTAATAACCCATCCTAGATAAGCAAAAAAACTATTAAAAAATATAGCTGATTGTATTTTTATGCCACTTGTTCGTAGAGTGTTGTCAAGTGCTTGTTCATTCATAACATTAAGATTTTGATTTATTGAGGCCATCGTGCTCGAGATGTTGATAAGACGGAACTGCAACAAATTTTAAGTTCAAGTTCTGAACAGCTTATTCATCATCTTAATCACAACTAATAAAAATTAATTAAAGAAAACGCACTTCTTTTACTACAGTTTCCTAAATGCGTTCTGGGTTTAAATAAATTTCAAACAATTTAAAACAGTAACTTAATCAGAAGGACAATAAAAATTAAAAAAGCATGGAACCGAATACGGAAGGAGAAGGCAATCTCTTGGAGATCATGGATCTGGCGCGTACATTGCGTCAGGAGCAGCTTTTTATACAGCATGAACAGGCAGCTTTTGCTAATTTAACAGAAACATTAACCATGAATTCTACACTCATAACACAGGTTTGTAGTTCTACTTGAAACAGTTTTCTTATATATAATATTCAAATTTTTTTTTTTCTACAGCTTGGCTATATCTGTGCGCAGCAGCGTCAAAATCTAAACGATTTAATCATATCACGTCCGGAGGCAGGTCCTGTTGTTTGCTGTCGCCGTGCTAACAATTTTGAAAATTCCAAATTTATTGATGCCAAAAAAATGATGGATTATGAGGTGTGTGTGTGTGTGGATTGTCATGCTCTAAAATTATACTTATTTGCACACTCTTTCTTTCACAGCATGCCATTGCCTATGAGGAACTCTTTAATCATCTCTATCGCTCACCTTATCTGCTTGCACTCTCGCTATCTACCGGTGACCGTATTCCGGAAATAACCACACAGCATATCAGCTGTGTTATACACACAATAACGGCGGGTCTTTATGGCAATGCCATTAATACAAAAGATGTTGAAATGATACTTAAACTACTGCGCGAGCTAATTGAGATACAGATTGTTGTTAGCGAAAATCCTAGCCGGCTTATGCGCACGAATGCTTCTGCCTTTGCGCGTCTCTATCAGCGCCTAAACGAATCAATGTTTTCAGCTAAAATTTTTCTAACCGCTGCGCTGTTTGAGCCAATTATGAAGGTTCTGGTCGACAGCGATACTATGTTGGATGTTGATCCAAGCAAAGTTATACAAAATTTTACACTCAAAGAACGTGCCAAAAGGTAGGAACTAATAAATCCTTAGTTGACACTAAATTCATATCATTTAAGTATATACAAAAAATACAATCTAAATAATTTCGATCGGTCTGGGAAGAGCGTAAACAAAACTTAAACAAATTCGAAATTCATCACGTGATTAAATTGGCTGTCGCCATGATATGAAAATACGTCTTTAAAGTATAGATAAGATTTAGTCTAGAAGATTTTTATCTTTAAATTGCTATGTATCGATGAAATGTGTGGTGCTTTGGTAAAGGGTATATGTTTTTTCTTTTTAATGAGCATAAGTCAAAGAAATAACTCAATATTTTAAGACGTCATCGATGAAACATTTTACCCCCAAACATACCAGGCCTGTCCAACTTCATCCTCTTAAAGCTTGAGATCCAGTCTAATCTATTTACTTTCCCTATTTTCAGATTCGGTGAAGAAACTTCTACTGAGTATGCTGAGAATATTAAACAATTCCACGGTGATTGCATCGCAAAATTGTATACTCTAGCAAATGCGTTCATAGACAATCTCACCTCCAGCTGGTCGTTATTTCCATCAACACTACGTTGGTTGGTGCAAACCATGTGCCACCACTTAAAGCAGGCACACTTTGCCGACAAAATAATCAACGAAATAATCACCGACATGGTGTTCACACATTTCATCTGTCCGGCCATAGTGAGTCCAGACATAATTGGCATTATCGATGCGCCCATATCAGAGCATGTGCGCTTCAATCTCATACAAATAGGTCAAATCATACAAATGCTTGCCTTGGCCAAACACGATGAAGTAGATGCAAAATTTTCCGAGGTTCATGCTAAATTCCAATGCAATATGGTAACCAATCTCATTGATCTCTTGCTTGTAAGTCCATCTGGTGAGGATGTTGTTGCAATACTATCACAACAAAGCGATTTTGAACGTTCTCACTTGCTAAGCACACAAAATGAACTGGCTTATTTTGTGGAGTTCTTTCAAATTCTACTCGCCAGTGATGAATACTATGTGCCAAATGAAGATCGTGAGAAGCTGAAAAAGATTATTGGACATCTACCGACAAATGCAAATGGTATTGATAGCAATGCAATCAATGGCGCCGGCAACAACACAGAAGCACGTGGAAGCAGCAAGGAGCGTTCCAAGCAAAGTCTTATAAGTTTGGGCAAGGCTACTAAAAGTAAAATTGCCAAGAGCATGAGTTTCAACACGAATGGCAGTGGTAGCCCACTTGTGGAAGTAGCAAATGCCTCAGCGTTGCCTAATGGCAATCACAACGTAACACCAGGTATACCTTTTTAATATAGTTCTTGGATTGAAACTTTCTTTGTTGAATTTTTGTTATTGTTTATAACTTGATTTTAATTACAGTGCTTAAGAAAAGGATAACATTTTTAAGTAAACATTTGTTTTGTTCAATATTTGAATTCCTTTATTTATAAAACAATTCATGTTTGTTATAAAAAATATGTATGCGTTGTGCACGACGTGTGCTATCATGTGCCGTATTGGAAAAATATTGATTCATAAAGTATGATTTCTTATGACGTTATAATTTTTTCGATAATTGTGCAGTGTTGCACTCAAGTTGTGCTTTTATATGCCGTAGATAAATCAAAAACTCGAATATTTACGAATTTTAGTTGGTTGATATGTAATGAAAGCATTAAGTTCGAACAAAAACTTATTGCTTCACAAAATGTCATTGCTTCACATATTAATTAAAATTTGAAAAAAAAAAAAAATAAAATCAAAGTATTCATCTTTAATATTTCCATAAAATTGAGTTGAATCTGCTTTCAATGGTACTTAGAAGTGTATTCATAAATAAATAAATAAACTTTAGCACATCACAGCACAATTTTCAAACTTTAAACATTTTTAATCGTCTGAGAATCTCCAGCGAATCGCTTGGAAGATGAAACGATCGCCGGCGAGCTCTTCTGAGAGTCTTCCGGGAATCGCCGAATGTAAGCAGCTGAGGCCATAAAAGCGATTCGCCGGGAAGATTCGCCAACGAATCGCCGAGAAGAGTCTTAGGCGATTCGCCAGGAAGAGTCGCGAACGATTCGCTGAAAGGTGTCTTAAGCGATTCACCAACGAATGGCAGAAGGCGAATTGTTGTATGTTTGAACTAGCGGGCTCTTCAGACGTTGTTTTATCCCAGTTTCATGAAATTTTTTAAAAGTTAAATTTTTTGATTAATTTAAACGATTTTTCAGAGCCTGCTTCATACAACAATGATAGATTTTGAAAAGCTTTTTTAAAAGCAATCTTCCAACGATCGCCGAAATGAGCGAAGGAAGATTTAAAAATTTTTTTGAATCGCGCATTCATCCCTTGGGCGATCAAAAAGCGATCAATCTTCCAACGATCGCTGGAATGAGCGAAGGAAGATTTTGAACATTTTTTGTCAATCGCGCATTCATCGCTTGGGCGATCGAAAAGCGATCCATCTTCCAACGATCGCCGGAATGAGCGAAGGAAGATTTTTAAATTTTTTGAGAATCGCGTATTCATCGCTTCGGCGATCGAAAAGCGATCAATCTTCCAAAGAACCCTTAGGCGAATCGCTAGCGCGTCGCCAAATGATCTAATCTTCCAATCGTCTTCCAAATGTTTGCAGGGTAGTAATTTGGTTTATTTTTATTAAATTTCATTTGTACAGCTTTATTAAGTTTAGAATGTCATTCACTACAATTGAATTTAATTTTGATTTTATCATTAGTAATTTGCTTTTAAAGTTCTTTTTAAAATATATCTTAAATTTTCCTTTTTCAGGCATCATAACCGGCACAGATGGTTCGACCACCGCCCACATACCAACTGCTTCAAACACGAGTAGCTCTACAAACACTTCACCAACACGCTCGCTGCACACGGCCTCAGATACCTGTGAAAACGAGCCCATACTTGTCTTCAATATCTACAACAGTGATGAGAATAAACTGCAACCTCTAACCGAAGAAGAAGTGCTCAAAATGAACAGCATTGGACAGGATATTGTCAATGGCGAAGGAGCTTTGGGCGGTGCTTCCGAGAGCTGCAATTTGGATAATACCATCGATAAATCATCCGTAGTATTCGACGGCATAGATGGCATGAGTGATGATGTTTTGCGTCCACTGCATGCCAAACAAACGCGTTTCTCCATCTCACACGATGATGCATCCATCGGTAATTCAGATATACTAGAGGCTGTCAGTGAAGCACCCTCGAATCATTCAGTTACTAGTTCTCTAGAACTGGAGGAGAATGATCAGAACGACAATCTTTCAGATATGGTTTCAGCTAATGTTTCTGGACGTGGCACACCGAATATTTCGGGACGTGATACACCATCCTCACAGGTCACAGATGGCGAGTCAATTAATAATGCTTTGCCTACACCACAAATGCAGAAACTTCTATCGAAAGCACGCTCGGATATTGAGGACAAATTCTGTAAATTTGAAATAAAAAAACTGATCGAAGGTGACGAAACCATATCAATTATATCGGATACCTGGTCTACTGATGTCTTGGCCAGTGACTCAGAGACTTTGGATGCCAGTGAACGCGAGCGAGATCGTAACTTTTCCACGCCCTTGATACCCTCGGCTGTGGTATTGCCGGGTGATAACAACTACGATGCTCTAGCTGGTTCAGGCGCAGGACGCGCTACGTATTTGGATGTTGCCGATCAACGCTCAGAGTCAAATTGGAGTACCGATGTTTTGGCAAGTGATTCGGAAAAGTTGGCCGAAGTTGATACGGATGACAATCTCAGTCTTACTGCTAGATCCGATATAACCGACGCAGGTGGACGCTCAGAAGCCGAACGTGAAGCAGTAAGTGGACGACCAGATGCGGCCTCGACTAGTGGCAGAAATTCTTCACGACGTGCAGATGCCTTTGGTGGCACTCGAAATTCTGCTAAGAACTATCACACTCCCGATTCGCTTAGCTTTGATGGTGGCTCAGCAGCTTCAGCAGGTGCACCGGCGCGAGATATTAGTCCAGGTGTTAGTGGTGCGGAAAATGATAGCGATCGATCTCAGGAGGACTCGGCTTTCTTTGATGCTGTCAATTCGTATGAAGACACGCCCTCAGCATTAGGTGGCGGAACGGATGATGCTGCTGGAACCAATTTGACTTCAGCCGCTTCGTTGCACTATCAAGGACTCTCTTCGCTTGCACGCAGCTCCGTGCGCACTACAAATCAATATAGTGGAGAAAATAGTTTTCAGCAAAATTACAAAAGCAGCTACAGCAACCGAGATAAGCCACCACCACCATTTTTAGCTAACGTGCCACGCATGCGTCGCCAGACATCAGCCGAAAGCAGCATTTCTAATCAAAGTGTAACCTTTGAAGAGCATCTCGAAACGAAGCCACCCACAAAAACGGCGCACAAGGGTGCAATTAAGAAGAAGAAAAACAATCAGCACAGCAACAAAAAGGATTCGAATGACTTAATTGACTTCAGTGATTTTGCAGATAGTGTTGCTTCCAACTCGAATCCTTTCAATAACGCAGAACCAGTGACGACACCGCTGGTAGATGTTTTTACTGAAGATGCGGATGTGGTTCATAGACGTATATCCACCGAGCAGCGTTCAGCAGCCTTTGATGGCAGACGCAACGGCATATTGGCAATGAAAGGCGGCACCGAGAACGCCAAAAGCAGCAAGGCAGCCAGTTTTCGCAGACACCAAAGTTTGAATTACGAGAATCATGAAATAATGCTTAATGTAAGTGTGCCGAAGCGCTCATCAGCAATGCCTAACCTGAAAAGCTATGCCCCACAAACAGATGATTTTAAGAATCAACAGCAACAGGAAGAACTACAGCTCATTGCTAAAACTGAGAATTTACAACTGAACGATATTGAAACGATTGAGCTACTTAATGGTTTAGCCACCCCGAACAATGACAACGAAACAACACTTGCCTCCTCAACCAGTGCCACACAGATTTCTTCCACTGCTCATGATGGCGCCGGCGGCGATGTAGTTAACACAACGAACCATAACGCTACAACACAAAAACCTGCAAAATCCACTGGCGCCATTCCAAAGAGCATCAGTTTTGATGCTTCCGCCGATAAGAGCAATGTCAACAATTCCTCTGTGCGTTCATCGCTATCACATCGTTCCACTCGAATGCATCTCGATACAGTGACGAGTACAGGAAGCTTGCGACACTCTAACTCTCATCTCGTGGGCGGAAATTCGGGTATATTTAATAAGCTCAAGCAAGGTTTCTTCAAACATCGACGCAGCAACAAACCAACGAGGCAAAGTGTTGCCAGCAACATTAATAAAACTACATCAAACGACTTTCTTGGGCAAAATACTGCGGTTGTGCGCACTGTATCGTTTAGTAATAACAACGATACAGAGCAAACGTTGGAACTTCTTAACGGTGGTGCATCATCATCAGCAGCAGCAGCAGCAGCTGGAGGTGTAGGAGTACATAATGGTAGCTCAGTCGCTGCATTCTGTGATATGAGCGAAGATATACTGGCAAAATATCGACGCAAAGTGAGCACCTCGAGTGAGGCAACAAACTCGGATTCAACCGGCACCAGCTGCCATGCAGTGCGTAAGGATTCAGATGTTGATGCCAGGTAAGTTTTTTCTAAAGTAATTTATTTCTTTAAACGTATTTAAAAATGAAATTTGTTATGCTTTTATCTTAAATCCTTTTTTTATTATTTAATGAAAATTAATTGTAACATATTTTTTAAACTAATAAACCTAAACTAAAATCTCAATTCACATTAAGACTGCCCAGTGTGATTCAACATGACAGAACAATAGCATTTAATGCCATTAAAAAGAAGATTCGCACGGTTCTCTCAAAGACTGACTTGCATACCGGCGATTTTCGTCATACCACGGTAACTTAAAATTAAATATTTTTTATATTTTACCCGTTTTTTTATATAAAAATTTGTGTTATTTTAGTACTCGAATGCCTCGCCATTGCTCACATATCTTCAAATACAATTGGCTCAAGCAATGAATTTGCAGAACTTTCAACAAATCTCATACGTTTCCGAGGCTATACGGTGTTTAGCCACGCTGGAACCACAACAACATCAGCAGCTACTCGAAGAGCTACAGACAGACATACAAAAGCGTCAGAACTATTTGCAATACTTGATGCGTTTCCGTCAAAATCTGTTGCTCTCAATGGAGAACATAGAACAATTCGAATCAAGGCTACGTAGCGAAAGCATGACATGCAATCGTTATTTGATGGCACTGTGTGTGCGTCTTTTTCTGGAAAAGCGTGAGCCAAAGATTATAGCTTTTCAGGAGCAATTCACGCTGCTTAAGGTTTCTGATGATAAAATCGATCTAATTGAAGAATTTATTGATGAATTAATGGATGAGCTGCTGGCCGCAGGCCTAACAGCATCCGAATGGCAAATTCAAGAAGCGCGCATCTCCATTGAACGCATTCTACTGCAACGCATGTATCAGCAGGTCTTATTCCCAAACGACGACGCCGATCTGTCGCGCGACACGTAAGTTAAATTTTTGCTAAAACTCCTGCAAATAAATAATAATAAAAAATTATTGAATTTAAGCGTGCTTTTCGAACATATACGTAAGCTGCAAAAAATAATACGTCCCTCACATCCGGCACTCTGTATTCCACTGGAATATTTGGCAGAGGCGCCTTGGACATTTGCTCAACAGCAGCTCTCATACATTTCTGCTTATAACACGCCACGTGAGAAATTACAGTGCGTTATACGGTAAGTTTTTATGGCTGGTCTTGTGCAAAATTTGTCAACTATTTATCCATATTTATAGTTGCATATCCAGCATAATGAGTCTGTTGCACATGACAAGTGGCCGCGTGCCAGCTGCGGATGATTTGCTGCCGGTTCTTATATATGTGGTCATAATGGTATGTTTGCAGCCCCTATGTTTACCTTTAAATTTTGTTTAATATGCTTTTCTATTATAATTTAGGCGAATCCACCTTATTTGCTCTCCACCGTCGAATATATAACTTGCTTTATTGGCGATAAAATGGCTGGCGAAGAGCAATTTCATTGGACTATTTTTGGATCTGTTGTTAAATTCATTAAAACTATGGATTATTTGGATTAGTTTTTTTTTTTCTCTTAATAAATAATTTATTTTTCTGTTAAAACATTTTGCATTGTCAACCACATTTAGGTGGGAAATTAAAGTCTTGAAATGCTTCTACTTAAAATTAAGTTCATGTGTTAAGCAACTTTATACATATTTATATTTATAATATTCTTATATTTTTAAGTCATTAAATAGTGGAATTATTATGTTTGTTATTTTTTTAAATCATTACGATTAATTTCTTTTTTTTTCGATTAAGCTCAGTAGTTTGTTGAGTTCATAATTTGAAAAATGATATCAAATCATTGAAATATGACGCAACGCACTCAGTTTATATGTATTCTTAATTATAAATGTAAAACATTACTTTTCTTTTTTGTAGCAGCCTTAAATAATTTATACCATTTTTTTTTTTTCTTCAAAATATAACAAAGCTGCTCTACAAACATATATTAACATAGGAAATGCTACAGAATTCCTTATTATTGGATATTAAATAAATTATGTTCAATAGAAAAACTACTAAAAACAAAACATGCTGCATTTGATTGACCAAAATGTGATAGAAATAAACTTGACCAGCATGGGCGGTTATAACATAGAGGCGAACAGTCTCGCATGTTTTATTCCGACTGATTTAGGGTTTGATGTTGCTTTTAAGTGTTGGATATGGCATTCAACATTCAAAGTTAATGAGAAAATTGACGTGGTTTTTGCGTACTGCCTGCGGTTTCAAAGATAGATAGCAAGTAGTTCTAGAGCAAATGAGCAAAAATTTATTCGACAATCGTCGCGGTACAAGCGGGTTTTCGCTCTGTATCTTCTTGAACGGGCCACGTAAATGTGTATGCTGATTGTGGAAAACGGCGGATAAAATGCGGCGGGAGTTGATTCAATCCGCGCTCCCTTTATTTACGCAGCTGGCGCTTACAACCGTTGGTCGGTGTTGGCCTCGTCTAAGAAATTGCGCCAGCCTCTTTTTTCGTGGCAGTTAGAAACTACAGGCATCGTCAGGTTATCCAATGCCTGGTCTTTCCAGCGAAGATGCGATCTTCCTCGTATGCGTTGGCCGTCATTGGGTCTCAATTGCCTACTGAGCCAAAAGTAATACCTGTTGGCTAGAGATATCCTTCGTTTGATCTCAATATTTATATCGTTAGAGGAGTTAATGCTGGTTTCCAGGTAAACTAAGTTCTTCACAAATTCAAAGGTATTGGCCACCGTGACGTGATTTCCAAGATGCTGGAACCGTTTATTTGTTGACACAGCATACTTCGTTTTATCTGCCTGAACTGCAAGATCTATTCGACTTGACTCTTTTTCTAGCCTGGAGAACACTGTGTGTATTATGGCCAATGATGTCAATATTATCAGCATACGTCAGCAGCATAACATTATTATAGAATATAAGAGATAGAATATATCGTCATATGAAATCAAAAAAGTCATAGGTCACATTTGAAAAATTTTGCAGAAGAAAAAAAATGTCTAAATTGAAAAAAAAAACCATATGTTTCAACATTTTACAAATTAATTTTGTAAATAAAAGAGAAACGGTGAGGAATCACCTTGTCTGAAGTCTTGTTTGATATCGAATGAGGAGGAAAAGTCTTTGCGGATTTTCTCTGCGCTGCTGGTGTTGCTCAGTGTCAACCTGCAAAAACGAATTAGCTTTGCAGGAATACAAAATTCAGACATTTTGGTGTAAAGGGCTATTTACTTATTGGACTGTCAAAATCGGCTTTGAAATCGACAAAAAGATAGTGTGCGTCGATTTGTTTTTCTAGAGACTTTTCCAAGATTTGTTGGAACGTAAAGATCTGGTCTATGGTGAATTTTCTAGGTCTGAAGCCACACTGATAAGGTCCAATCAGTTAGTTTACTATGGGCTTCAGTCTTACACAATACGCCCAACAGGAACTTATTAGCGATATTAAGAAAACATTTGAACAGTGCTGCACCTTCACTCTTAAATAGCTCAGGCAGGCCATGGCCTACTTCGGATTTGTTGCTTTTATGCAGAGCTAGTTGCTTTTAAGCAGAGCTTTATCTGTTAAGACCTCGTTATAGTTGTGCAGTGAAACTTCAACACTGTCATCCATACTTGGGGTTTCCGGGAGATCATCTTTATTGGCGGGATTATTGTCAGTGTCGTTATTTAGAAGACTAGAGAAGTGTTCCCTTCATAACATCAGTGTACTCTGGACATCTGTCACTAGATTCCAGCTTAGCCTCTTTCTAGTATGTTTTTGTATGGTAGATCTGTTCGGTAGGGCTTTAAGTTTGGAGATAGTTCAGTATATAAAGCCCATTTCGCAATACTGAAAAGCAAAGAAATCAATTTAAAGATGTATCAATCAAAAGTTGCCAAATCACAACAATCAATAATTTAGCTGCTAAAATTGAAGATGTAACTATTTTACTGTAACTTCTTAATAAGTTTTATTAAATAAAATGTATGCACAATGATATTTTCATAAATGTTTAACAATAAAATGAATAACCAAATAAATAAGCAAATATTTTCCCCCAAACCAGTCTTAATTTTTTGAGTTTTTTTTTTTATGCGAGTTTACAATTTAATTTCATATTTAGCAAAATCTGCATTGCTGCCATTCATCAAATATGAATTAATGTACATTTGTGTTAGGACGTTTACACCATTTTCGCGTAAAAATTCATAGTCCCGCTGTGTTAGCGGCGCCTTCTTAACATCAACAAAACAGTGAGTGGCCAAATGCGCATCTGGCGATTCACTATATGGCGTATGCGCTTCTATTATTTGACCATTGCCAGCTTTTATGACATTCTTTAAAGCATCTAAATTACGCTCTGAAATGCGTAAAATCGCACGGAAGCCACTAAAAGCGCCAATATTATCATCAATATCGGTCAATGCAGCTTCGGCTAATTGTTTGCGCCAGCGATGAGCAGCAGCTGCTATAATTAGTTCATCTTGAGCTAGTTTTGGAATATTATAAGCTTTACCATTGCCCCATTCGTAGAGCTCTTCGTCGACAAAGACACCTTTGGCGGAGCATTCTTCAATATACTTAAGACTGAGCACCCATTTGCCCGAAGAAATGCAGCCGAGCATTTTTTCACCACGATTGGGACGCTCACACACAAAATGTGTGCATTCAGGATCAAAGTTTACAAGATTTTCACAAACCTGGATAGGGTGATGGTGGGATGAAGAAAATGAGATAAAATATAATCAAAATTATGTAAGAAAATACCTCGCCTCCCAGACGTAGTATTCTTGTGATTAAATCAGTACGTGTTTCCTCATCACTGCAAGAAATACTGAATCGTGGAGTGCCCTTGTGTTGCATTGTTGGCGCTGGAGGCTTGCGTCGCTCTAAACTGAATTCAGCTGGATCACGCCAACCGACCATTTCCTCTTCGGTGCCTGCGCCAAATTGCTCTGATTCAAAGGGCTGCACATAATGCGCCTCGGTATCATTCTCTACCATGTCTGTGCCGACAGAATGTTGTGCACTAGCACGTGTTGCAACTGAACGTTGTTTTAAACTCTGACGACGAGTTTCGCAATTCTTGAGATAGTCGGTAATTTGTTTGAGTTCCGGTGATGAGGCGGCAATGGATTGCTTTGATTTCGATGAAACTGGAGAGTTTGAACTATTGCCAATGGAGGTCTCTTCAAAACTTATTTTATCAAAATTAATCGTAGATTTTCCAACAATTGAGGCACGCTGTCCTTGTCCAGTACCTGGCATTATAGAAATGATATCATCTTGTCGACCACTACTATTAGGAGTCTGCGTGTTCGGCACAAAAGTATCAGATGTGTTGGCATTGGCAGGACTTTGATTGGGTACAAAAATAGAACGTGGAGCACTGCTGCCAGTACGTTGTGGTGTTCCTGCTGCCAAAGATACCCGACCGCTTTGCTCGCTACCAGACTGCTCATCATCGCTGCTAAACGGAATACCCATGGCTTTACATGTGGCGCGCATAACGCGTCGGCGTATCTCATCGATGGGCGTATCAGGCTTCATTTTCTTAGTAGGCAAACGCCAGCGACGCTCAAATTCATCTGCCATGCGTTTTTCAAATTCGGGCGTTGTACAAAAATCGGGTATACCTTTTGGCGTGGGAATCTTGCGATTAATTGGCGTGCATGCCTGTCGGCGTATGCGTTCCAATTCGGGAGTTTGATTGTTACGCATTTCCATGATTACCTCACGCAGACACTCTCGTTCAGCCTCGTTTTCGATTTCGGCCAAAATACCCTCCATAAAATCGAAATTGTACGAGGGACGAGCATAATTGTTGACAGGTGTATGCGGCGATTCAGGTGTCGAGCCATTTGAATTTGTGTTGGGCAGTGAGTTGCGAGAACTGCGAGTAGGTCCAGCCAGTTCAGAGACACGCTTATTGCGTAAGGGTGTAAAATCAGTTGACACATGTGCGGGAGCAGCGACAACTGGTGTGGCAGTATTAGATTTATGTTGAGCAAGCTAAAAATACAAAGAATTTAAGGGAAATCATTGGAAGAAACAAGTTTTTTAAAAATTGAAGTGCGGAAATATAACTTTAACATTTTGTCTCGTTTTTTCAAACTTCAAAGAACTCTGTCATCATTTTGAGCGAATATGAATGACAAATGCTGGATTGGGTAAAGAGTCAACGACAGAAAGAACGACGAAAATAGGTGACACAACTGAACACTGTGGTACTTCTGCATTGATGCATGCTCAGTGAAAAAACGGTCATCAACCACGACTCGTATGGATCTGTGCTTAAGGCAACACGTGAACCACTGATCTAAGAAGTAACCGACACCAAGCGATAAGTTTTGACACGAACGCTCTACGTCACACTTGATCATATGCCTTTGATATATCTAGAGCGCAAGAACCTCGCTTTTACCTAATAATTGATTACATTGGTTGCATTCTTCAGTGACGAAATCCATAAAGCCCTGGTGGCTCTACGGAAATCATAAAGACGGTCATTGAGCAATTCATTTTGTGTTTCAGATAATTCATAAGGTTGAAGTTTTTTACACTCTTCATGGGTCGGTAGTTTGCAGGATTCGTGGCATCACCCTTTTATGGCACTAGCTGGACATTTTGGACCTTCCAACAAGATGGAAATACTCCTTCCTTGTAAACAGATGTTGAAGAGATTCCGCAAAGGCCGAGACAGAGTAGAAGCCCACACTTTAAGCACAATTGGTGGTATGCCATTAGGACCAAAGGCTATATATATATATTTTGAGTTTTGCGAGAACCCTTTTTAACTGCTCTCGTTCGAAAGTATAACTCCTGCATTACAGAAGGTTTACTCAGTATGATGGGCAGTGGCATATTTCTAGCCGGGATTGTAGAGTTCTATGCAAACAATCCAGTCAACAAATTCGCCATAGCCGCCGTGTAAGTGAAGATTTGGTCATATTTTAAGAGAGTTGGACGATGATTTCTGATTCTTCACATTTTTTAAGGAATGACCAAAAGTTTTGTCTTTGGAGTCGATGTAGTTCTCAGAGCAGATGGCATTGTTTGAACCATTTAGAGTTGTTTTGATATGTGATTTTGCTCAATATGTCACCATATTACATAAAGGTATTTCCAAGTACGAGTCTAATAATTCCAGTATACAGCCAGGGAAAGAAACGAGACGGAAGACCCCATCTTGTTTAGATGGACGCCCTTTACTTTTTTTACAAGTGTTCAGTGAAATTGCATTTATTTAATGCGCTCTGAAATATTTGACCTATACACAAGGACAATTAACTCCAAGGACACGGTTTGCTTGCTTCAGCGTTCAAGTTTGCAAAGAGCTCCTTTTATATATTTCATATCTAATAACCAACAACTGAATACAGCAACGCTCGGAACATCACCTGAAAATATTTATCATTAGTCATTTAATTGTGAACTTACGTTATTTTCTCTGGCATCTGTATCCATGGGAATAGGTGTTATAGGTGCTAGCACCTCACGCGCAACTGCTGCTTCTCCACCAACTGCAACATTGCGTTCCCGTAAAGTCGGTGAAATTGGAAAATCTTCCGAACTATTGCCCACCAAATAAGGCTGATAGGAAAGTTTAATGCCCTGAATAGCGCATTGTACCAGCCATTCGGAAGTAACAACTGGATAACGCCACTTCAATGCACCTTCATACTTTGAACCTTCAGGCGTTGGACACACTAGTAGTGGTTTCTCTTTTTTAACAAAAGTCTTGTTAACCTTAGCGCCCAAAAGCTGTGCAATTGAATCAACATAATCACGCTCAAGACCAGCATAGAGTGAAATAACAATTGTCATGCCATCAAGTGGCATAGAGTCAGCAGTTTGTGGTATATGTTTGTGATAGTATTCGATGGGCACTAGTTTATTTTGCTTCATGCAGGCTTCCTGTGTATTTAAATAAAAAATATTTAGAAATAATTTTTTACATTCGTTGAATCTAACGAGAACTTACCACATACAACTCTGTTATAACATGCCGTGCTTTCACAGACAGCTTAGATACATCCAAAGAGCGCTCAAAAGAGACTATAGCATAATCCACAGGATCGCGAAACGTTTCGGCTACGACGTTACCTTGAGCTGCTTCACATTCGTTTATCATTTGCGAATAGAACTCTTCCGGAAAGTGTTCCTTATCGATGAACAAAGACATGCCTTGAAAGAAATCCAAATGTTCATAGTCGATGGTGCTCATGCCGGTTTCTGTCAGCTCTGCTGAAGGGTTAGGTTGAGCAGGTGCAGCTGGCGGAGCGGCAACTGTTGCAGATGGCTGATGCTCAAGCTGTCCGCACTGCGTTGACGAAGCTATGGGAGGCAAAAGAGTTGATTTGTCTGTTGCCGTTGCATCAGGCTGCGGCAAGGGTGTTGTTAACGGTTCGTGTTCTTGAGAATACTGAGCAATTAGATGTTCCTCGTCATCCTCGAGGGGCAAATTCTCAGGTGCAGTAATTGTTTGGTTGGAATCTGTTGACTGTGGTGGTGTGTCTGCATCAGTTTGAAAAAGCTTCTTTTTCATTGGCAAATCTGGCTGCTTAAAGCTGTGATTCATTGAACGCAATGTTTTTTTACTGGATGGTGACGGTGCATCTGGTTCACGCGAATTAGGCAAGGACATGCGATAAACTACCTCGCTAGCAGGTTGTTTTATTTTTATACTTTCAAGCAGCCAATCCAGGCGAACGATATTAACGGCTACATTGAAGAAGATAAAATATAAAAGCATCAATATATAAATATGTAAGCTCGCTGAAAAGGCACAGAAAAAGTTCGATAAATTTAGAGTAAATAAATTTTACCTGTCAACAGCCCATCGCGCTTCCAGGCCTTATACTCTGCATCATCCAGCTGTCCCACAATAATATGCGTTATTTTCTCATTGACAACATCGTAGCGTGGTGCACCGCCAGCATTTAAAATTCGATTAAGTTTTTCTTTTTCATCGTTGCGAAAACCACTTAAATAGATGCAGCAGCCGTCCAAAAAAGTTCCAGCTTTCTTTGCCTGCTTAGGACAGATTTCATCATAGATAAGTCTATAATGTGCAGCAGCACTGGCCTTCTTTAAAACCTCACGTTGTAAGTCCTTAGGAGCTGCAGGTGCTGCAAATGTATTCGAAGCACCAGGTGTTTCATTCAGGGAACACATTGTATCGTTCATTGTCACATCTACGACGCTACGCTTTGATCCCATTGTGCTGATACGTGAGATATCAGATAGGTTTGTGTGATCAGTGGATGTAAAGTCAGCAATGCTCTGATCCGTTTTAGTGGGTGTAGACACCTTCAGTGCCTTAACTTGATAAGCTTTAGTGGGTAGAGCAAAACCCTTAAGCACGCTATGGAAGATCCAATCAGGTATTAGTATATCTTTTTTATAGCGCACTGCAGCCTGGTATTTGTCCGAATTGGTTTTGCTTTTTTCTGTTATAACAATGTCCACAAGTTGTGAGCGAAAGGCACGATGGTAGGTGCCACCGTTCTCGTTAACCATACGCATGACCTGTTAAAATAATTATTTAAAAATATTCACAGATTTCTCTGAAAACAACTCACCTCATTTTTCTTGTCCGTTTCTAGGCCGGTGCAAGTAATGTTCGTGGCAAAGAATATGGGTAACTTGTATTTATCGAATTCCTCATCTGTTGCGGCCACATTGTCAACGCAACTACGTTCCCACACCCGTTGCACCCAATCAACATGCATTACCGGTATACCGTTGAGGGTGGCATGTTCATATTTAGTAGATTTGATGGTATTTGAGATAAGATGCGTTATTGAACGTCCAAAATTCTGAAAGTAGTGTCCGCCCATCCATTGTATGAGTCCACGTAAACGCTCTTTTTCTTGTGGCGTAATACCCGTTGCGGATATTTGAAGGTCACGCATTGCTGTGGTGTACACCGGACTCGTGCCCAGTGGTATTGGTTCACATTTCAGCAGACAGCTACTGAGACAACGTGGACCCACAATCAGAGATTTTGTTTGCTGCAATTGTGTAAAGAAATCTCCTTCGAATTTATCAAATATGAAGACATCCTTTTTAGTGAGACGTCCAGAAGCTATAAGTGGAAATCCTTCACTGGCTTTTATTTGTCTAATATGATCCTCGGGAATGTGATTCTGTAGAAGAGTCAGCGCAGTTTTGATTTCATCCGATTCGCCGGTGGATGCTTCATTGCCCGAGGTAGCCACAAAGAATGCGTTGATTGTTTCGTCGAAACTCATTTCAATACAATTAGCGCTAATATACAAGGAAGGTATAAAGTTGTTAAAAGAAAAATTCGCGAAATTAATTGCAATACCTTGATAATGCAATTTGCGCTTTTCCGTTTCTTGCGAGCGCCAAATTGAATTACAAACTGTCAATTTACTAAGCAGAGCTGTGTTTAATATGTATGATGAACTAATTACATCTATTGTGAATTAGACACTGAGAAAAACATTCCTTAATATACCATAAATCATATATACAACTGACACCAGCGTTGTCAGATGAATATACCTCCAAAATTACCTCATTCTCGCATTTAATTCTCTCAAATTACCACACGTCAAAAATACCTCAAATTACCTCAAAATTGTGCAAATTACCACAAAATTACCGCAAGTCAATAAAATACCTCAAATTACCTCAAAATCGTGCAAATTACCACAAAATTACCGCAAGTCAATGAAATACCTCAAAGTTGCTTAAAATATCACTTTAAGCGGTGTTTATAGCAAAGTATGAAATTATGTAACGAAAGTAAACTTAAATTGCAACATATTAATTATCAACAGTTAATAAAACAATAATTTTTAATAATTCAATTCTTTATTGAGTTCAAAAATTATTTCTCAGAAAAATTTCTCCAGCCTTATAGCAGTCCTCGCACTGCTCATCATAATTTTTCTTTTAACACATTCATAATATTTAAATGCGCCTAAAATGTAAAAATACTTTAATCTTACAGAGTTTTTGAATAACTATGCGACAATGATCTTTTTCTTCCAGACATAATTATTTTATTTTTCACTTTGCTATTAAAAATTATTTACAATCCTTTGTTGTTAAATATTGAAAACACTTTAAACACAAACAAACTACCAACAAGAAGAATGAAGAAGAATGAAGAATGCATCAACAAGCTCATTCACTTAGTTAACCTTTTCTGTACACATTTCATTCACGCGTACTTCTACCACAGTAGGTAGAAATCTCTTTTTGGTAATGTGAGGTATTTGTGGTAATTTCGGTATTTTTATTCTCTCGCGTGGGAAAAATCGCACATGTGGTAAAAATTTTCTCGCATGAGAATTTTTCTCACATAAAGCGATGATTTTTACTTTCTCCCGCAGCATCTCGCAAGAGCTCAAAAAATACCGAAAGTACTATTTATAGTGCAAAACTGGTAACGCTGACTGACACTGATTTGGTTTCCGGTTTTTAAAAAAACAGCAAATATAAGTAAGATATTGGCCCATATAAATAAAAAGTAGTATTTTCAGTTATTTATAGTAACCACCAAGAAGTAAAGTGCTACAAAAAAAGCTTTTATTCGGTATGAATAAAAATTTGTTCGAAATTAGATGGGTGCTTATTTCGAAAGTAGCATCTACTACAAAAATTTGAAAGCTATTCAATTGAATTATAGCAGCTGATTAATTTTGAAAGTGCACGCCATTATTTTTCAGATGGAGGAAGACTTTTTGAAGAAGAAAAAATATTTTTGTTAACTCTTAGGTTTTAAGGATTTTTTTAAGAATTAACTTAATTCCATTCAAACTAAAAGTTTACACAAAAGTCGTATTTTGGCGTTTACTACAAGATAAATAAATGCTTATAATGCATACTACAAGTTTGTAGTATGTTTAATTGCTTATTGCTCAAAATCAGTGGCAAATATTACTTTTCGAACATTCGAAACAGCTTGTAATGTAGTAAATAGCACTTTATTCGTATCAACTAACTACTTTTGACAGTTTTTTTATTTTGAATTATAGCAAAGTTGATTCTGCTACTTTTATTCATAAGGGGGGCCATTGGCTGAGTGAAAATACATTTTTTTCATTATGAACAATCGCTCAATTTTTCAAAAATGTGAAGCGCCCTAAACAAAAAAAAATAGAGTCAGATGACAATTTAATTGATTCACTACTGATCACTCTGAAGAACAGGAAAAGAAATGAATAAACAAAATTAAGAAAAAACTATTTATTTGCCCCATTCGTCGCCATAAAGTGGAAGATGCAATCCAAATCAACTTTTGAAAGTAATGGTGCTATCAACAGATATATATTTTCTTTTTTAACATTAATCGTACAAAATATTATCATTAAAGTTCGAAGCACAGAATAGCACTTATAACATGAATTTTATCATCTGAGTCTTATATGGTTCATATCATCAAAATCATTACGTGAAATGGAAAAATTTGAGGAATGCATTGAAATTAAATTTATTTTAAAGTTAACAATATTTTGTACATTAAAAAATTTGTATATAATTTTTACACAGATCAATGTTCCAAGGAGTCCTACACCGTTTGGTGTTAAAAAACACTATGTCAAAGTGCTAGAATTTTATATTCGAAAAGGCATATTTTTTGACACCAATCGGTGTAAGTAAATTAACATCCGATAGGATGTGTGTATTAAGCCCTGTTAAGTGATTACTTCGAATACGCAAAATGATGATTTTTAACACCAAACGGTGTAATTTTATACTATTCGATAGTATATTTATACAATTTTCATTTGTAGTGTTATGGCACTGGCTTGTTTTCAGATCTTAAAACAAGCAGGGGATAAAAGAGACATCAATGTCTTGTGTGAATGGGATGTCTGTAGAAAATTGTATGGAAAATTAAACAGCTGTTGCGACAAAAATGAAATTTATTTTGTGTGAAAACTTTACAATTTGTCCGAATTATTTAAAATTATAACGAGCTCATGCAGCGCAATTAATTTTTATTTCAATTAAAAACATTTATAGGCAACCACTTGAAATGCAAAAACTGCATTAATGCCTATATGACACTGGGTAGTTTTAATATTTTTCAGCGCTTAAATTGTAAGTTAAGAGCAGTACGACAAATGCTCACTATAATATCCCGTTGATATGACTGCCTACGCTATATGTGCAATCAAGCGGAATCAAGCGCTAAAAAATACAAAAATGTTCTTCTTTTTCAGCTTCTGCCAGCTTAAAATCACGAAAAAGTCATTGTGAATACCTTGTTACAGCAGAAGGAAGAACATGATATATATTTTGTAAAGCAGACATTCTGCATTTTTGCCGTTGTGCCTTTTAATGCTGTTTTGCATTTCAATTGGTTGCCTATAAATGTTTTTAGTTGAAATAAAAAACATTTGCTCTGCACGAGTTCGTCATTATTTTTAAATAATTCGGACAAGTTGTAGATTTTTGACACAAAATAAATTATATTTTTGTCGCAAAAAAAAAAAAACAAATTGGCCATTTCAGCCCTTGAAAGGACTTTGACCGAGCTTCTTAGGATCGATTGTGTTGTGTGTGTTATTAAATTTTTGCACACAATTGACCGAGAACTGGACCTACATGTTTAATGCCGACTCCGAACGGCTCATGTTCTCAAGAAGCTTTACATGGCAATATTTACTCTCTGAGGTTTGCCATTGTCTGCAGAGAGGTGGTGACCGATCAGAAAAATTTTTTATTGAAAAAACTTTTCGCCACGGCTGGGGATCGAACCCGGGCTCCGAGCATGCTAAGCCACACACTTAACCTGCATGCCACGGTCACCACTTGTCGCAACAGCTGTTTAATTTTCCACACAATTTTCTACAGACATCCCATTCACACTAGACATTGCTGTCTTTTTTATCCCCTGCTTGTTTTAAGGTCTGAAAACAAGCCAGTGTCATAACACTTTAGTGGTATTCATGCAATGCCGAAAACGTGCCGAATATGCCGAAAATCGGAAAAAGCGTAAACGCCGTATATCAACTGTCAAAATTTGTATGGAATTTGATATACGCAAAGTTCCCAGTTTTCCTCACCATTTTGATGCGAAAACAGCGCCGAAAACTTTCGGCAAAGAGTTGTTGCCACCTTTCAAATATTTATTACAAACTATAAACTTCTTACTCAACTTTCAACTTGAGAATCCTTTTAAACGACAAATTGCATGTTGTCAGTTGTCGAATAATAAAATAATTTATCTGGAATTTCGTTGTCTTCACCAAAATTATGAAACCATTTATTTATTTATTTATATATTTACTTTTCAGCTCATTTATTAAGCCAAAGTGGCCACTTTTGCAATATAACTTTAAGAACAGCTGATTGATATACTCCACTTACCGAAAAATACAAAAAGGTGCCTCATGCAAAAACAGCGTATATTTTCCGATATACGGCATCGGAAAATATTCGGCATTGCATGAATACCACTTTTAAGAGGTACAACGGCAAAAATGCAGAATGACTGCTTTACCAAATATTTATAGTGTTCTTCCTTCTGCTGTAACAAGGTTTTCACAATAACTTTTTCGTGATTTTAAGCTGGTAAAAGCTGAAAAAGTAGAACATTTTTAATTTTAAGCGCTTGATTCGCTTGATTGCACATATAGCGTAGGCAGTCATATCAACGGAAAATTATAGTGAGCACTTGTCGTTCTGCTCTTAACTTACAATTTAAGCGCTGAAAAATATTAACACTAGCCAGAATCATATAGGCATTATTCAAAAGGGTACAGAAATGTCATACCAAATAAAGTAGTAGACATGTTTGAAAATCGATTAATTTCATAAAAATTTCAAAAAAGTTTAATGAAAAAAGCTTTAATGTTGATTTTCCCCGAAACCGTTTTCCCAAACATGACTTTTAATTTTATATATTTGCTTTCAGTCTTGAAAAATTTTAATTTATTTGTCAATGATTATGTGATTTCAAAGTTGATATTCTTCTTTGACTATCTGATTTCATACCGATTGGATGCAGACCGGGTATGCGGCGTAAATTAACACCGTTCGGTGTTAAAATGTAAATATTCGCTGTCCTGAAATTATTCCGAAAATTTTCAAGTGTGTTCATCCAAAAACTTCTGCAATGATCGCAATGACAAACATCATTGTAAATGGGCCATAAAAGTGCTGCCACAACGAAGTGTCAATATGCTGTCACTTTAATTATTTTGACATTAGCACTTTTTACAAGGGAAAAATTATCGAACACGTCAGCTACGCGAGTGAAACAATTTTGAAGATTTACATTTTTTAATGTAAATTGCACAATTATTTCAAAATAATAATCACAAAACAGTAAAACAACTATTGATTAAAATGGTAAGTAAAAAATGCAAAGCCTAACATTGGGTACCGAGTCGGTAATCAAGAGTTTTTCTAACAACTTATGTAGGTTCTGATCGCATCGGCGGTATGCACAAAAAATGGCAAAGGTTAGTTTTTCATTGCTTATGTTTATTTTGTGATTGTAATATTGAATAAACATTATTTTTGAAATCTTTCAGTGATAATTTCTCGCCAATTTGTGGAAATGACCAAAGCTCGCATTGAGGGCCTGCTAGCAGCTTTTCCCAAACTGATGACATCCGGTAAGCAACACACATACGTAGAGACAGACTCTGTGCGTTACGTTTACCAGCCGATGGAAAAGCTGTACATGTTGCTGATAACAACGAAAGCAAGTAACATTTTAGAAGATTTGGAAACTTTGCGTTTGTTCTCAAAAGTTGTGCGTATTGAGTGTGGTATTGCTTTTTGTGTTCTTCCAAATAATTTTGAATTTATTTTTCAAGATCCCCGAATATTGTCATACTCTGGACGAAAAGGAAATTGTTGAAAATGCTTTTAACCTAATTTTTGCATTCGATGAAATCGTTGCATTAGGCTATCGCGAGAGCGTCAATTTGTCGCAAATAAAGACGTTTGTTGAGATGGACTCGCACGAGGAGAAAGTCTATCAAGCGGTGCGTCAAACTCAAGAACGTGAGGCGCGTCAAAAGATGCGCGAAAAAGCCAAGGAACTGCAGCGTCAACGCATGGAGTCATCAAAACGTGGTGGCAATGCCACCAGCATGGGACGAGGCGGTCACGGTGGCTTTAGTTCAGATGGTTTTGGCTCAGGCGGTAACATGGGTGGAGGTGGGTCGTCAATGGGTAGCAGCGCACCCTCGATTGAGTTGGATAGCAAACCTGCAGTGGCAAAGCCACAGTAAGTAGTGCTTAAGTAGTTAATTTAATATTTTTAATAATTTTTTCTGTTTCAAAGAAAATCTGTGTCACGCAATGCACTCAAATTAGGCGGCAAGTCGAAGGATGTCGATAGTTTTGTCGATCAGTTGAAGAGTGAAGGTGAGAAGATTGCCAATTTGGCACCTTCAGTTGGTGCTGGTAACGCAGCTGCAAATGCTATTGCAAGACCCAAAATTGTCTCAGATGTGCACACCGAAGGGTGAGTTCAGAACGAACCTGGCTTATGAGCTTTTACTATAAAAAGTACTGTTCTCTAGTGTTCATCTAAAATTGGAGGATAAACTGGTAGTACGTTTAGGACGCGATGGAGGTCTGCAGCAATTCGAACTTTCAGGCTTGTTAACTTTGCGCATTAGCGACGAGAATTCAGGACGCATTAAGGTGCAACTACAAAACAACGATACACACGGCATTCAGCTGCAGACTCATCCCAATGTCGACAAGGAGCTATTTAAGACACGTGCGCAAATAGGGCTTAAGAACCCGGCCAAACCATTCCCCATGAATACAGATGTGGGCGTGCTTAAGTGGCGCTATACAACACAGGATGAAGCTGCAATTCCCTTGACAAGTAAGTGTAATTTTGCCTGTTCCATTACAATCAATTTTAACAGCTAATTTCTCCTTTTAAGTAAATTGCTGGCCATCAGAAAATGGTGATGGCGGTTGCGATGTTAATATCGAATTCGAGTTGGAAGCCCAACACATGGAGCTGCAGGATGTTATGATTGTTATTCCATTGCCGTAAGCTTAACAAAACTAGTTTCTTAAAGATTCTCTCGTTAATCATGATTTTTTCATTTCGTACAGCATGAATGTGCAGCCCTCTGTTGGCGACTATGATGGCACATACAACTATGATTCCCGCAAACATGTATTACAGTGGAACATACCAATCATTGATGCCGCCAACAAATCCGGTTCAATGGAATTCAGTTGCAACTCTTCCATTCCAGGCGATTTCTTTCCATTGCAGGTGCGTTTTTTACGAAAGACAATAACAAACTAAATTAATTCAATATTTGATCTTCATATAACAGGTCAGCTTTGCTTCAAAAACTCCATATGCCGATCTGCGTGCCCAGAATGTTATGCATGTGGACGATGAAAGCACAGTCAAGTTTTCAACTGAAACTATATTGTTGGTGGATAAATATGAAATTGTTTAGAATCCATTCTGTTTTGCTATTCCACGGTTTTTTTTTAAATTAATCATTATCTTAATATCTTCAATTTATATACATATATTTTAAATGTTAGTTTAACGTTTCCCCAACTCCCATTATTTGAAAACTGCTATGTTATCATTTCAAAACTTATTTGTTGCCTCAAAAAAAGAAAAACTCAAAAATGTCTCGCCAATTGCTTGGCAATTTATGGTCAATATTTTGGCAAGATTTATGTATGAAAAAAGTGTGTAAAATGCGCATTTGCGTTTGGTTTTTACCACATCAAATTCAAGAAAAATTATTATAAACTATATGCAATTAATTATATTTACTACAAACAAAGTTATGAAGTTTTTATTATTTTCCATGCAGGAAATAGCACATCGGTCGATATCTAAACAACCATGATAATAAAAAATAAAATTTAAGCAGAATGCGGTAACAGTGAGCGAAGCAAATATAAAATGTTTTTCTGCTGATAACAAAATACTCGTTAGTAGAATATTTTTAACCCTCATCGGTCCCTCAGACCCATTACCCTAAAAGGTTCTTTATGTATGCGCGTACATGCTAAAAACATTTAAAAGAAATAAAAACACCACAAATTTTATGAATAAAATTTAAAGATTATTTATTCCTTTAATGAATAAAGTTATGGAAAAAAGCTATTTGCCAAAAACTCATGTCAATTGGTTAAGGTTTAATATCTTCTTTACAAAATTTAATTTTGAATTTGTATGCGCGCGCATACAAAGGACCGATGAGGGTTAAAGCCACGTATATATTTTTTTAGAGCAATAAAAAAATATTTCATAATTTTTTAAAATGAATCATTGCATTTTCGGTCAACAATTAAACTCCATCACTGCTTTTTATCGATTAAAATTGTTCTTTTTCGATCGACATGTGTAGAATAACAAATACCATCCCTGTAACATGGTAGAGTAAGCTAGATAGTTGCATGACTGAACGTGCTCACTTTGTAATTATCGTAATACTACGTTCATATTTCGGCATAAATTACTTAATTTGTCCTAAATTACTTTTTTTTATTGTTTATTTGAAAAATTATAAAAAAAAAACTTATATACAATAAACAATAGTATGGATGATAAACTCGTACAATGTCTCTAGACGAGCCCTCAAGTACCTTAATAAATATAATTTCAACATTTTCTTAATTGATAATGATAAGTTAAGGCCGTAATAAGGACCATTATAATATGATATAGATGCAAGAAAAAATGGGTTGTAACAAAACAATGCATGAATTATTATTTAAGTTAAAAGATGTTGAAAAGATATAAAAAAAAATAAGAAAAAGAGAAACCAAACAAACACTAAAATGAGAGTTGGTGTTAATAATGATTTGCTAGCCAAAAGCATTTTCTTATGATAGAGCTGGATTCATTTTTGTCTCTAGATGAAATGGATGTGTCGAAACGTTTGTTTAGGGGATTAAGTATTTTTGAAGTGACTATTTTATTGTTTCTATATGTTTGGTAAATATTTGGAATATGGGAAAAACGTTTTGAATAAAACTGTTTTTGTCTAGATAAAGAAACGATTCTGGGATGCAAAACCATTCGCAATAGCCATTGAAAAGTAATCGTCGCTTTCATAAGAAGACATCGTAGGATGTGACAGATTCCATGAAAAAAAATTAAGTAATTTATCATAAATTACTTTCCTAAATCAACTGCGTTCATACCATGATATAAGGACTCAGGTAGACTTATTAGAATGACAGCAAAAATTGGCATACCTATGCTGTCAAAATACGATGCTGCCATATCTTTAAGCCAAAATCCAACTTTCCAGTAAATATGTTTATGTAGATCTTAATAATATATAGAGTCAAGAATTATAATAGAATTAAGAATTAAAATAGAGAAACGAATCAGAAAGACGTAATAAAAGAAATGAGTTAAGCTGTTGCGAACAAATTAAGTTCTTTTTTAGTTCAGATTGTAATAAAAATCTTAGGCCCGTTAACTGATCTCCGAAGTTTAAATTCCTTAATCTCAGATTAAAATTATTTTCGTAACTTATCTCATTTTTATCGGCAGTTTTCTTAAACTCTGTTTAAAAATTTAAACTGAGATTAAAAAACATATTTGAGCGGCACTGTAGTAAAAATTCTACAACTTTGACGTAGAACATCAAAATATTTAAAAAATTTTTGATAAAATAATGCAAATTGTCAGTTTCATTGGAATATTTTTTTTCAAAACTTAAAATATGTTTGTTTTTTGTTTATTGTTTTGATTTTTTTGAAATATGATTTTTTTATTTTTTATTTTTTGTTTATGATTGCGAATATTTCCAATGTTCTCAGAGAATTTTTGACAAAATCAAAGTTTAAATTTTATAAACCTAGAATTTCTGTGTTTAAATTTAAACTTGCCTCACCAAGTTAAACTTAGATTTTTTGAGATGAGGTATCGGCGTTAAAATTTAAACTGAGGTTAAGGAATTTTAATTTTTGTTTAAGGTAAACTTTGTTTAAAATTGAGATCAGTTAACGGGCCTTAGTAGAAATATCAGAATAAAAAAAAAAAGAAAATATAATGAGAAATAATAAATTAGTGAAAATATTGCTTAAAAAACCTTTTTGATTTTAATTTTATAGTTGACTGTCTTCTGTTTTTTTAGCTCCTTTATTATTAAGTTGCATAGAAGTGTGGTGCATATGAAAATAAAAGCGTGTGCATATGAAAATTTATCAACCTTTTTAATGACGTGAATTTTAAAATTAAGTTGCGTTTATTATCAAACAAAAACTAAAGTTGCTTTGTATATTATTATATTAGTTTTTATCCCTTTTGTCCCATACAAAAAATTCCAAAAAAATATTTTTCCCACAAAATTCAAGATGTGGCAATATTGATGCTGAGCTTGACAGCAATGGCAGGTTGATTTCTAGGAACTCAACTCTAATAAGTCTACCTGAGTTCTTGTATCATGGTTCATACTAGCGGCTCGTAATTTATTTTGAAATTTCCATGACAACTCGCATATTTGTTTACCTTATTTTATTTTGTTTGCATGTTTATACCCTAAACCTGAAAGGTCAGGGTATATTAACTTTGTGCAAACGTTTGTAACGCATAGAACGAAGAGAGTCCGGTATAGAAAAGTATATATATTCTTGATCAGCGTCACCACGTGAGTCGAGCTATCTATGTCCGTCCGTCCGTCCGTCCGTCCGTCTGTGTGTTGTCCGTATACACAGGATAAGAAGAAGGAGTTGAGATAATTGGATGAAACTTGGTACACATGGTCACATGTACCCAAGGATCTGCACTATTGAATATTTTTGGAATCCGCCCACGGACACGCCTACCTCCCATACAACGCAAAAATTTAAAACTGCATAACTCAGCTCATAATAAGTCTACAAAAATAAAATTTGGTATGTGTGTGTTTTATGTCAACACAAAGATGTCTTCGAAAAATGGACGTCATCCGATCACGGACACGCCCACCTCCCATTCAACACAAAAATTGAAATTGCAATAAATAAGCCTGTGTTTAACCTAAAGAGCTAAAATTTGACACGTATATTTTTTATAACAAAAACAAGATGGTTTTGAAAAATGGACATCATACGCCCACGGACACGCCTACTTCCCATACAACGCGAAAATTGAAAACTGCATAGCTCAGCTCATAATTAGCCTACAACAATAAAATTTGATATGTATGTGTTTCATACCAACACAAATATGTCTTCGGAAAATGGACGTCATCCGATCACGGACACGCCTACCTCCCATACAACCCAAAAATTGAAAACGCAATAAATAAGCATGTGTTTAACCTACAGCGCTTAAATTTGGCACGTATGTTTTTTATGACAAGACAAAGATGGTTTGGAAAAATGGACTTCATCCGCCCACGGACACACCCATTTACAATAAATTTTTTTTTTTTTTTTGAAAAGTGGGTTTAGGGTATTTCATAGTCGGCCTAGACCGACTTTAGACTTTCTTTACTTGTTTTATTTTGAATTTATTCATGTATTTTAAAATTTCCATGGCAACTCGCATATTTGTTTATTTTATTTTATTTTGTTTGATTGATTTTCTTTTGAATTTATTATTTATTCTGATTGACACCTTGTAATGTGTCGATTATTAATCGAAAAAATTAGAGCCGACGCATATTGGATGTTAATTTGGATGGTAATTTATGATAAATAACTTCATTTCGAAGTAATTTCATAAATAGATTTCCCACTGGGAAATTATTTAATTTGTACATGATTTAAGGTCTCTGCTCGCTTGAGGCACGTAACGAAACTACAAAATATAACTAACCTGTTTTCTTATGGATACATGCTCACTAACCGTAAACGAAACGGCGACGACTATTGGCGCCTACGAAAAAGCCGGTGGGAATCGTTGCAAAGAATTCTGACCGACTTGTCGTTCGCTTTGTTGACAAAAATTAGCTGCAAAAAATTAATTCCGAAAGAAATTTTAACTTGTGAGCGAAAATGTTGTTTTTTATGACATGAGTCGCAAACATTTTAACAAAAAAGTTTTAAAAATCAATTGTAGAGTGTTGCGCTCATATTAAACATTAATTTTATTTGATTTGTTATTGCCGCCATTACGTTAAGTGTGCATAAAACACTTCTTTGCCTTTCCGTCGCCGTTCGACAGTCGTTGCGTTACGTGCCGTAAGTGGGCAGAGACCTTTATGCTTAAATCAAGAATGAGCCATAAATTACGATAGTGTGAACATGGTATAAATTTAAATATTATATAGTATTAATAACTATTGTGACGAGAAACTTATGGGAGCGCAAAAATTTTTTTTTTTACGTGACAACTAAATCGTTTTTTTGTCTATTACTCGGCTATTTATAGTCCGATTATTAAGTTAAATATGCCATTAAAAAGATCATAGCATAGGCTATATTCATGTTGTAAAATCTTTGAACTGTAACGTCATCTTATACTGTGATTTACACAAGTGCAATTGTTTTTTACTAAAGAAATTTCTTGTACGGATGCATTGAAAATTGTGTCGAAAACCTATAAGGAGTCTGCTTTATCAAGTTCGCAGCCATTTGAGTGGTACAAATTGATTTAAGAAGTGTCAAACTGATGTACGACAGTTGAAAACTTGTCACAACTTTCTCGTCTAGCAACACCAATAAACCATGAAAATGTTTTTACCATAAAGGAGTAAAGTAAGGCTTATGAAGTAAATATTGAAGAATTAGAATTATAAAATAAATATTGAAAAATGCAGCTCAATTTTGAATAGAAGGTTTGTTTTAGAATTTTCAAATAAAATTTTGAAGAAATCAACAATTATTTTGAAGAAATTTCAGAGATATTTACATTGTTATATGTAACCGCATTATAAATATACGTTAGCTCAGAAACTAACTAAGCTATCATATATAATGAAATTCGATGTGAAATATTAAGCTATTAAACATTATTAAATTAACTGATGATTCAAAACCCGAATTAAATTTAAGTATTTTACTCATAATACGATTTTCGAACCGAAATTTAAACTTTAATGTGCTATGTTTGTTCTATTTTAAATCAATCGTAATTATCTAATTTTATATATAAAAAAAAGAGTTTTTTTAAAACTGGTGATAATAGTAACTTTATATTTAATTTTAACTAAAAAACGTTTGCGATCCAGGGAATGTCTTTTTTAATAAATTTCCGATGACATTTTTTTATGTTTCAGAAATCTTGTTATAGTGCATTCAGCAAAATACCTGATCTCCGTGACCACTATTTCGAAATATTTTTAGTGTCTGATCGAAACCAAAATTTTGGCCGAAACCGAAATTCAGCCATTTTTGTAATATTCGGCCGAAATCGAAACTGAAACTGACTGTCTACATGAAATTTTTATTAAAAACATTTTATGTTTTTTAGATTGTTTGTTAAAAGCTTTCAAAAACATAACAATTCAAACAGATAATAATAACGTATATATACGATGAATATTCTTTGAATATTAAAGTTCAACTTTAAAATAATAAATAAAGAAATCATTTTTAATACCACTTTAAGGAACTTTTAAGTGTTTAAAGTTATTCGGTTTCGGTTATGGTTTCGGCCATATTGATGCCGAATAGCCGAAAATGAATAAAAGGGCCGAAACTGGCCGAAATCGAATATTCGGTCGGACAATAAATATTATACATAAGTTACCATATATAAGTTAGATTTCTTTCACATTGTCATAAAAAGTGCGCTTTACAACACTAATTTCACATCAACTATCGATTATAAATAAATATTTTTCTCTCTTCTAGAATAAATACTGTCAAAATCAGCTGATTTTTCCAACAACGCAAATGGAATAAAATGTTTATCATAAACTTTGCAGAAAATAAGTAAAATAACACAAATTAAAAAATTAATTTATTCGCTTAACAATGGAACAAAATTTCGAAAAAGTTCTAAATGACGTGTAAGTTATAAACAAATTGAATTCTCACTAACTTTTGCTAATATTGTATTTTTACCATCCACAGCGTCACACAACCGGATACGATAGGCTGCCTCATAGCCAATCGCCAAGGATTATGTCTGGGAGGTAATAAACCATCTTTAAAATATATTTTTTGCACACCCAATCAATTAGTATGTAATAAATCAATTTCAATGCTTTGAACTTTCTTAGCTAAGGGCAAGATCAACAATGTTATGTCAGGCTTGAGCATGGCCATTTCCGAGCAGGTCTGCAAGCTGGAACCGAATCTAAATCCACCAACAATTTGCTTATACAGCGGCAATAAGTAAGCAATATTTGGTGGTTGTGTGATTTAAATTAAATAGTTCTTTTTGATTCAATTATAGACGCTGCATCATTCAGCGAGATGGTGAAATCACTGGTGTTATTTATAAGCAATCGCCATGAATGTTAGACTTGTATCTTCTTATTTTTGTTTATAACTACGTTTAGTTTAATGTAAGGCAAAAATGTTAAGGCCTAAAATATGTGTTGTTGCACACCAGTCAAGTGTTCACACTTTAGCCTCAACATCTTTATATATACATATATTAAAATATCGTCTTATGTGTTGCAAGCTGTTATTGGACAAGCTGTCATAGGAACCTCTCTACAGCAGGTTTGTTGTCGCTTAAAATGTCTATTAAATAAAAATTTTATTACACAAGAATATGAAGTTAATTGTTAAGAATTATTAAGCTTAAAATCAATAAAAATTTTGTAAAAATTTATTATTAAAATCAATCAATATCTGCACTAAATTTACAAAATTTCGCGTATTAAGTCCAAAAAAAAGCTCGTCTCGTAAAGTTCTTAAAAATAATTTGGACGTGACATAGACATCGAGAGTACCTAAGCAAGCTCCCGCGGTTATGGGAACTTTATATAGAGTTCTGTATGGTATTCTACACTGGTTGATTCTAGGTGAGCTACGGAGTTGGAACCGGTGTGGAACAGGCTGTGGCGAATGCTTTATTGTTATTGTTATACAATTTTTTTAACTTATATATTTTTATAATTTTTTATAATTTGTATAGTTTATTTATGTAATTCCTATAATAATTTATAAAAATATGTTGAATTATTATTTCTTTAGGATATTATTAATGTATCTGATAGTCACCTTAATCAGCCTAGTTAGCCACCTTAATGACTGATTTAAATCAAAATAATGATGGGTTGACATTGTTGTCTCGGCATAATCAAACCAACATATCAAGTAAAACTTATCAAGAAGTGAACTAACTCTGTTCACACAATAACACCGACAAAATTTGTTAACTCTCTATGACACTGTGTCATTGACACAGAACATGAACAAGACTTTTGACCTCATCAACAAAAGTGTTGATAATTAGTTTCACATGTATTAAGAACATTTGAACTTTACATCCTTTTGCTTCCTGGGAATTATTTCAACATGTTGCTATTGCGTATATCTTCCGACACGAGTACAAGAAGAACATCAACAAACAGTTAATGTTAGTTTGAAAACATTAAACTATTTGTTTGGCATGAAACATACAAACACGTATTTAAATCATTTGCAAAAAAAGTGAATTTGTGGCCAACCTACGTTCTACATCGATGCAATTGCAATTGACACAGTCGTTGCATGTGTCGTACATGGACTGGACCTTTGCAATGTTTGCATTGGAACGAGTTTGTGTGTTGCTACTGAAATGTGCATACACGGAAGTAAGTGTTGAAGTATAAGTGTGTTAGTGTGAACATGCATGTACCCTGCACTTGTTCTGAGCACACAAATCGAAATTTGTAACACATAAGTTGCCTTTAAGGCATTGACCATTGACCAGACTTAGCTGTAGTATTTTGGCTGTATTTGACACAAGTGATAAACGGTTTCTGTTGGCTTTATTGGTAAATAAGCGACAAATATAGTTAGTTATGTTAAGCCTTTGAAACAGAGTTCGAAAACGTCTGCTCGTGAGCTTTTGTGAGAGTACGATTAAAAAAGGTAACGAGAGACACAACTAAAAATGGTCGGCTAAACCGATTTTTTCGAAATATCTGGTAAAAGATTTGAAAAAGTTTAGTCAAAGAGGCTGTTTTTCATTAGAGAAGTTAACGTAAAAATGTCATGTTCAAAATTTCCGTAGCATCAATTGTATTCGTGATGCATGACCATAGAGAATCGGTTAAATAATTTTTTACAATTTTCTGGTAAACGGTATTTCAGAATATTATGGGCCAAAGCAGATTTTTTGTCTCAGAATAGCAAAGAAGCCATGCAAAATACTGTGACTCATTTGGAAGCTCAACATTGTTTTATTTTCTTGCTTAACATGTTCGGCTAGATGAAGATCTCATGAGTTTGAATTTTGTACCTAAAGCTGTATCGATTTGGATTGCCGGATTTTTCAATGGAACATATTTTTTTGTTTTATTATCTTTGGTAACTAACTTCAAAAGATCGGTTGCTTGTGGATTAAATTGGAACATCATATCAACAAAACATAAACTGAGGCACAAGCATAAAAATGGTTTTAGAAGTTTTTACTTCTGATCATAAAGATACTGTTTCAAGAGATAAGCAACGAGATGTCGAGGTTAATAAAGCATGAAAAGTTTCAGTAGCATATCTATCGTCAAAGTATTAAGGCTTTTATATAACTCTACTCGTACAAGCTAGTAATCATGGAACGTTGGCAGAACAAAGTAGCAGTTGTTACTGGGACCGGTGCAGGTATAGGTGCGGCTATAGTTAAGGATTTGGTTGCCGCAGGATTGATTGTTGTTGGTTTGGCGAGGAATTGAATTAGAGGAATTGCGGTCTCAACTTGATGAAAATCATAGGAAACAACTACATGCTGTCAAGTGTGATGTTTCGCAGCTTGAATCCGTCAACGCAGCCTTCGATTGGATTGGAAAAACTCTGGGTGGTATCGATATATAAGTCAATAATGCCGGTACCACTCAATTCGGTCAGTTGAGTACCATGGATGTCGAGGTGGTGCAGATGGTATTGCAGACTAATGTCATGGGTGTGGTGTACTGTACACAGCGCGCTTTTGAATCGATGAAAGAGCGAATTTTGCTGGTCATGTGGTGCTGATAAACAATATCTTAGGCAACAATGTTAAACCAAATCTGCCAGGTCAGTTGCCTATGACTAATATCTATCCTTCTTCAAAGTTTCCTGTTACCGCTATGAATGAGATATACCGTCAGGAGTTTAGCGCACTTGGTACAAAGGTTAAAGTTACGGTACGTAATTTGTTATTGTAAATGCATACAAAGTTTAACTGTTTCTATTATATTTTTGTATAGTATAAGAGAGTATAAGTCCTGGACTTGTTGCCACAGAACTGGTGTCCCAGAAACGTCAACAGAAGATGGCCCATCGTATTCTTGAGCCTAAAGATATCTCACAAGGTGTGCTCTTTGCCATTTCCACACCAACGCACGTGCAGATTCATGAGATGACCATGACACCGGTGGGCGAACTGGTTTGAGCTTTATAGTTAATACTCGAAGAAGATAAGGGCTAGATTTTTTGTTTACATAATTCTTTTTTGTATTAGCTTGTAAGTAAGCACTGCTTGGTGCTTTTGTCAACAAATGAGCGAGTGATTTTCTTCAATTTAGATTAGATTAATTTGAAAAATATTTTGATTTATAGTACGTGTCAAAAATATTCCAACATAAGTGGTTTAATTTAAATATGGATTGAGCAATAGTTTGTACATCACGTATTATTAATAATTTATTCAGTACCGGTTTTCGTTTGATCATTAAAAACAGTTGACAAATACTGTTCAATATAATTTATGTTACTTCATACTTTTACTGTACTGCCCAATTTAACTGAAATTTTGTGTATAAATTTTATTCACTTCAACTAATTTTTTATTCATTTAATTACAGAATTGAAAAATTATAAAAAGAATATACCCCAAAAAAAATTTTTAATTTTTTCCATGCAGTTTTTCCCTCGTAGGGTCAATATTTTTTTTTTTAAATAAAAAATAAATTTTTTATCAGCTTCAGTGCATGCATTAACCAATAAGTGACAAGAGTCCAAGTATGGAGGTTAAGAGTTGTCTTGAAAAATCCGTTTGTTGGTCTGAATCAATTTTGTCGTTCCGCTTTGCACTTTGTGTATTTTTGTGATGAAGGTCCCCTTATCAACCAATTTTTTTGGATATAAAGACATATAATTGCATATTTTTATACCATTTCTATTTCAGGTGAATCAAAAAAACACGCGTTCAATGTCTCATTTTCTGATTCAAGTCATTCAAAATAATAAGCTCTTCAACATTAAAAAAACTAGAATTGAAAAATAATAATCAACTATAGTTGCTTTAGGACCAACATTTCCAATATGCAACGTGGCCCCAAAAGTGGTCACAAATGGTTTATACTTTGTTTTGCTTCCGCCAAACTAAATTTGGTTGATTCCTTTTTGTTACCTGCAGTTACATCTCTCTTGGTTCGGCGAATTAAACAAATTCGGTCTTGTGGATATCAAGGTGTTTGAATCTGATGCAAATAACTTCCATGTTCCGAGTCGCGGCGAAATCAATCAGTCTTAGGCCGTTGTTCGAAGTGGTCTCGTGGAGGTTAAACTGACCGACAGTGGAAGCAAAGATATCTTCTATTCCGACCTCCACTTTGAAATCGCCGAGAACTATTTCCACGTCGTGAGCCGGGCAGTGATCATACACGTCCTTTAAATTCACGTACAATGCGTCCTTTTCCTCCGTTGGGGCTTGCACGCATTGGGATTTTGGGGAAATTTGCTTTGATGCGTATTGTGGCCAGACATTCATTCACAGGTATGAACCGGGAAACAAGGTGGTGTATTTTCCGCCTTACGTCGAATACGCATCAAAGTTCATGCTTCTGCAGAGTAAAGCTCTCTTAGAGCAGCCTTGTCCTTTCCATCACAACTCCTGGATGGTTGTTATGTCATCTAATTGGACTAAGGCACTTTCCCTATAAAGGGTCTGGACATTCTAGGTGCATATCCGAAAATCATTGTCCGTTTTTGTTTGCGGTGGTCGTCAACGCAGTAAGGGTTAAAATCCGAGGCTGGTTTTGTTTTCATTGGGCAGTTATAATGTGGTGGGGACCCAAAGTCTACGAACATTCCATTTTTTAAGGCCTTGGAAAGACCTCTCAAGTCAAGAGTCTAGAGGAGACAGGAAGTCTCAGATATGGAACTTTTAAGGCAGCTTTGACTCGCCTTGACAGTGCCAGTTGCGGGCTATGTGGATTTTTCGTTCAAGACGCAGCACTGTCTAACACTGCGCCCTTTCACACCCTAGCTGGTCACCCGCTACTTGTACGGGACCACTTAAGTCCGGTTAACCTCTATATCTAGAGTCCGTTTAATATCTGCAACCTGTGAACCGTCCGGTGGTTTGAAGCTCAGCCTTCGCAGATTTATCTTACAATCAATGGAACCGGACACGCCCATTTCCAACACTACTATTATTATTGAAAAAGAAGGTTTTTTGTTTAACATACAAGTTTGACAAAATTTCACACAATATTTCCGTAAGATAATTTTTTTTTGTGATATACGACCAAAAAGTGGTAAAAAAAGTAGATTGATGGTCGGTCGTCAAAGCAAAAAGGTCGATTAAATAGGTTTAGCCAAATTTCTCGTACACGGAATTTCACAAAAATTTTGGTGCAAGAAGCTTTTATTCACTTCAACATTATACAGAGAAATTATAAATGTTATAGACAAAACTAATGCCTATCATTGTTTTGGAGACATACGACCAAAAAGTTGGGTTAAATCGTTTTTTCCAAATATCTCATAAACGAGATTTTTATAAAATTTGAGCCAAAAAAGGTCTGCTATTCCTTCGATAATTTTACACAAAATTTCTCGATTTTTATTGATTGAAATATGTGACCATTAATTTGTCAATTAAATCGGTTTTATCAAAATATCTCAAAATATCTAATGGCATTTTTAAAAAATTTAAGTTGAAAAAGTTTTTATTCCCTACATAATTTTACATAAAAACTGTCACAAAAAAATTTCCGTAGAATTATTTTATATGAAATATCTACCAAAAAAGTCAGTTAATAGACTTTTTCGATATAACTCTTAAACGGGGGTGTTTTTTTTAAATATAGGTAGAAATTTTGTTCATTACATAATTTTACATAAAATATCGTAGGCTCGATTGTTTTCGCAATATGACGAAATGGGTCGGTAAAGGCGATGTTTTTTCAGATATATCACAAACGGAATTTTTAAAAAAATTTGAACCAAAAGGTGTGTTGTTCATATTATATACAAATGTCATAAGCAAAAATTACGTAGAGTAACTTTTTCTTGATATATGAACAAATCATAAAAATGAAACGATTGTTTTCTAAATATCTCTTAAACGGAATTAAAAAAAATTGAGCCAAAGAGGCTATTGTTCATTATATAGGTTTACCTAAAAATGTATTGAACAATATTTTCTCAGGATTATTTTTTTTCGCAATATATGATCAAAAACGGTCGGTTAAATCGGTTTTTACAAATATCACGTAAAAGGGATTTTGGAAAAATATATATCCATGAAGCTTTCGTTCACATCATCATTTTGCATAAACATTTCATAGACAAAGTTTCCATACGATTATTGTTTTCGAGACCTACGATCAAAAAGGCGTGTAAATAGTTTTTTCCAAATACCTCGTAAACGAGATTTTCCAAAAATTTAGGTCGAACAAACATTTGTTCTCTACATAATTTACCATAAAAATGTGAAACAAAATTTCCGTTTTCACGATATATGACCAAAAAGGATCGGTTAAATCACTTTTTTCCAACTATCTGGTAAACAGAATTATTGAAAATTAAGCGCCAAAAGAGATTTTTCTATTCTAGAGATTCTTACTATCTTGAGAGACTACAAAAGTTTTGTTGCTTGGGGATTAAATTGCAACATTATATGAATACCACACAAATTTTGTGCCTTAATTCAGCACGGTATCAGAAGTAAAAGTTCTTATCATAATAGATACATCATGATTATAATATTGTTAATTAATACACGCTTGTATATGTTATCGAACTATTTAAATGCGGTTTTTCTATAACGAATATTTGATTTTATTTTTATCGATTCATGGCGGCCCTGTTAAATATGAGTACAGAATAATAATTTAAAAGCTCCAGCACTCAGAGATAAGCAACGATCTCGAAGGTTATAAAGCTCAATGCATGAGTGCAAAACTTTCAGTTACAATTCTTTCGTGCTCTCTACATACTACATACAATCAATACTCTACAAACTAGTGATCATGGAACGTTGGCAAAACAAAGTAGCAGTCGTTACAGGGGCCAGTTCAGGTATAGGTGCGGCTATAGTAAAAGATTTGATTGCAGCAGGATTGATTGTTGTTGGCTTGGCGCGTCGACAGGAACGTGTAGAGGAGCTGCGGGCACAACTTGATGCAAAGCACAAAAAACAACTACACGCCTTCAAGTGCGATGTTTCGCAGCTTGAATCGGTCAACGCAGCCTTCGATTGGATTGAAAAAACTCTAGGTGGTATCGATATACTAGTTAATAATGCTGGTACAGCCAAATTCGGTCAACTGAGTACCATGGATGTCGAGACAGTGCAGATGGTATTGCAGACTAATGTCATGGGCGTGGTATACTGTACACAGCGCGCTTTTAAATCGATGAAAGAACGTGATTTTGCTGGTCATGTGGTGCTAATAAACAGTATCTTAGGCCATAATGTTATGGCAAATCAGCCAGGACAGTTGCCTAGATCCAATATCTATCCATCTTCAAAGTTCGCTATAACCGCTATGAATGAGATATACCGTCAGGAGTTCAGCGCACTCGGTACAAAGGTTAAGGTGACGGTAAGTAATTTCTTATCATAAATGAAGGCGAAGTTTAACTGATAAGTTCTATTTTTGTGCAATCGTAGAGCATAAGTCCTGGACTTGTTGCCACAGAACTGGTTTCCGATGAACTTCAACAGAAGATGGCCGATCGTATTCTAGAGCCGAAAGATATTTCACAAGGCGTTCTCTTTGCCATTTCCACACCACCGCATGTGCAGATTCATGAGATGACCATAAAGCCGGTGGGCGAAATGGCTTGAGTACTTAAGTTGATACTCGTAGAAGATAAGAGCTAGTTTTTTGTTTACATCTTATTCTTTATGTGTTATCTTTGCAAATAAGCACTGCTGAGTGCTTTTGTTAACAAATGAGCGAGTGACTCTCTTCAGTTTATATTTGTTTAATTTTAAAAATGACTTGATTTATAGTACGTGCTAAAAATATTCCAACATATGCCATTTCATAATGAAGTGTTTTAATTTAAATTTAAATTGAACAATAGTTTGTACAATACTCATTCACGTATTATTCATAATTCAATTCAGAACAGATTTTCATTAATTTATAAAAAAAAATATGCACAAATATTGTTTAATATAATAAATGTTTTATTATTATTAACTATACTACCTTCTTTTATTGTAAATTCATATTAAAATTTTATTCAACACAACTAATTTTTTAAAAAATTCACGTATATTTATAATACTCATTCACGTATTATTCATAATTCAATTCAGAACAGATTTTCATTAATTTATAAAAAAAAATATGCACAAATATTGTTTAATATAATAAATGTTTTATTATGCTTTTTACTTTAACTATACTACCTTCTTTTTTTGTAAATTCATATTGAAATTGTATTCAATACAACTAATTTTTTATGCTTTTAACTAAATAATAAATAAAAGAAATTTTTTATTTTTTTTCTAATTCAAATGTTTTTATTGAATTAACCTGGTTGATAGTAAAATTAAAAAAGAAATTTGAAAACTGTTATGGGCAGGGTAAGGTTTTTAATTTTTTTTATTTTTTTCTGAATGTACAATATGTGGGGTGTTGTTGTAATCGATTTTTCCGATAACGTTATTTTTGAAGTTCATAAACATTAAAACTAAAAATCTATTTGACCGATCCTTTTGAAAATTAAAACACTCTTTCTACATATAAATTAATAGGTAATCAGGGCGAGTTTTTTTATTTTATTATATTTTCTATTTTTAACAACACATTCACCGAGATTTGTTTAGCTAAAATCGCTTTTTTTACTTCCAAATGCTGCAAGAAATAAAAAAAACTGTTCCGATTACCTGGGGAAGCACATTACCTTTAGAACGCATATCGATTTTTTGACGTAGAATTACGTCTTACAGCGCGGTTTGTGTGGGGTAGTTTTAAGAGATTTTTTCAAGGCCATGAAACTTTTTTGACGAATACTTTAGGGTATACCTACAGCCTTTAATACTCATCGTTCAAAGATAATATATATATACTTAAATATCAGATATATCTTGCGCTGAATGAATATCTAATTTTGGATTTTGTCACTATTATATTAAAGTCACAAGATAGTAAAATATAAGAAGAAAAATGCATGTGTTTATATAAGAAAATCAATCAGCAGCTGCTTATGCTGTGCCTGCTGCTTTCTATGTTTTTGTTATGTTGTTTTTGCTTGCGTTGCTTTTGCTTTGTACGAACTGATTCGCAGCATTGGTTCTCTACTCCACGTTAAGAGGGTGATCCTTATTTGTGGGTGCATCATATTTCGTTTTATGCTATAATCCAATAGATGGCGCTATCTAATCGGCAGAAATGTATGCATCTAACAGAGAAAGCGTTGGTTATTGCGTCTAGTAGAAAGTAGCAGAACTAAATATGTTAAATAAACGGCATCATTATGGCCGAAACCGAAACCGAATATTGAGTCGGATGCTACTAATTCGGTTATTTCATATATTTAAATCGTAGATGTGAGTTCGCTTTCATCAAAATATTAAATGGTTTTAAGTAGAACAAAAACGTGAAACTCACAGTCATATGATTGGTTGAGTGAGTTGATCCGAGCACAAAACGATAAATGTTTCATTTTGTAAATGCAGACAAGCCCTGTTTTTAGACTATAATATAAAGTTATTTAACTTTAAATATTAAAAAGCTCCTTAAAGTGGCATTAAAAATGATCTCTTTATTTATTATTTTAACGTTGAACTTTAATATTCAAAGAATATTTATCCTATATATACGTTATTATAATCTGTTTGAATTGTTATGTTTTTGAAAGCTTTTAACAAAAAACTTTAAAAAATAAAATGTTTTTTAAAATAATTTTCATGTGGACATTTAGTTTCGGTTTCGGCTGAATATTACAAAAATGGCCGAATTTTGGTTTCGGTTTTGACCAAAATTTTGGTTTCTGTCGGACACTAGATACTATCGAAACTGATTCTTTTTTTGTTTCAGATGATCCGGTAACGAGTTATCATGTTCATGTTTTTCATTTAAAATACACTTTTCTTGTAGGTTCTTGTTGCAATAATATTTTCTTTTCAAGAATGACTATTTCAAATATTGAAAGAAAACACATAGCTAAAGAAATATTGTTTGGGGAACTACAAAATAGCAAATAATGAAATGAGAATTCAAATGAAAAAATTTGGGAGGGTTTTAAAGAAAATTTTCAAGTGTTAAATTAATTAACTTTAATTTTTGACCGATTTGGTGCTTTTTCGCAACAATTTGTTGTTTCCATAAAAAACAACTGACATTTTGAATTTTATACTTTTTTTGAAAAATTTTAAATTGGCTTAAGTTCTTCCGTACCAAATTTGGTCTAAATCCAATGAAGGCTTTAATTCATAGTAGTATTTTTGCGATTTGGAAACACTATGGGGGAAATTTTGTTGAAAGTCTACCGGCAACTGACAAATTCAAGACAAATATTTTAAAACGTTGCGACTTCCATGAATTGCCAGGGGTTAAAGAAGAGTTTAATGATTTTGCGAAGGCTTTAATTGAATTACTTTAGAATGGTACATTAGGATGGTAGATTAGGATAAGAACGTTTTCGGTGGATATCTTATAAAAATAATACGTTATGACAAAAAATTTAAAATTTTCCAAAAATTTTAACAAAAACAAAAATGTTTAAAATATTTCTAGTGGAAATAGCGAAAAATTATGGTGGAAAGTAAGAGTTTAATGATATTTTAAGGGGCTATTCTGATTTTTTGATTTATTTCTGAAATCAAAAAGGTACGTTAAGATGGTAGAAACTGAGGTCCAGTGGGTCGAGAGGGGGTCAACTAATGTCACTCAAACTTAGAGACAAAAAATAGGTCTCTTTGAGTCAAAAATAAAAATCTATCATTCTTTCAGATTGGCCGGTTAATAGCGAAGTTATACAGAAATATGTCGATGCGCAACCCCTAGAGTAACTTCGGCTATTGTGATATGGTCGGGTAATGTGATGTACCTACATATTTTGTTAAATACACAATTTTCGAAAAGAATAAACATGTGAACATAACGGCAACAGAACAATTCACGTGCTGCAGCTTAATGCGCGCTCTCATTTGCTATGTTCGCGCTCATTGTTGTGAACTTGTTTTATCGGTGTAGTCTAAATATTTTTTTGAGTGCGATTTGCGAGTGAATTAAAATAAATAGAGCAAAATTGTAAGCTGAAATAGATAAATTTGTTAGAGTTTGAGTTAAGTTAGCCACAAATGAGGTGAAATTTTGATTTTCAACAGCGTATTTTTACAAAAATTCTCTTATTAATTTGAAACCCGAATCCGGCTATTGTGTTATAGTCAAAGTTGGGTAATGTGATATATCATCGATTCATACCATATCTATTAATTCCTTTCATTATATACTTTGTATTATTTTTTTGTTAAGTTTTTACATGCGTATTTGTATTCAGTTGATTTTGTTTGCATTTTTGTTTTCTTTTATATAAGTTCCACTGAAATAATACAATTGTATCAACAACATTAATAACATTAAAACAACATGTTTGTTTTTCAATAACATGGTTTTTTTTAATTTTAGTTGAAAAAACAATAGATACTGCACTTAAATACTATTCGATTGTGATTGTGATTCGGTAATGTGATATTGGTATATATGGCATATCACATTATCCGAACGTGGTATATCACTTTACCTGCCAATTTCATTAAGGGGAGTTACATGACTTTTTTTTCATTGTGTTGAAAAAATTGTGTCAAAATTGTGTCCAAATTGTAAGCTCCAAAGTTGTAAAACACTGCAAAATTCATCAAAAAATATCCTGTGTAATGCGGTAAAGGCTAAGGTATGAAAGTTACCAGTAATTATAAATTTAAAAATACCTATAACACATAACCCGAAGTTACTCTAGATTCGGTCGAAAAAAATTTTATTTGTCGAAACTTTCTTTCAAAATCGCTTTAGATGTTAGGTGTATAGCGAAATTTATTTTTTCGATACGATCTAGAAGATGTATTAATATTGTACTTTAAGATATCTGTTTTGAAATTTTTTAATGGGCTTAGGTTGATTGGGTATAGTTATCAAGAAATGGTAAAATGGTGAAAAGTTCCCGAAACTTAGATTGCTTCTAAATTACTTTGCAAACTATTGGACACCGCTCTCTTATAATTAAAAGAAAAAATAAAAATCTATTTTATCAAAGTTAGTGAACTGCATAAACCACAGAGACTACTGATGAGTGGGAGTAGCGTCCGACGAAACCAAGGTCTAGTCTGCTCGGTTTATTCTACAAAAAACATTGTTGTAGTATCAACCTGTTTGGCTTCACAAATTATTTGGCATCAAGCTCTAAATATAATTCTTGAAAAATATTTTTTTAAGAATTATTAACTTATATTAAAAAATCTATCATATTTGAAATCTAATCAAATTTTATATTCTATCTTTGCTTTTAAGATGTAATCAGCTATTGATAATATCTTATATATTAATACGTGAACATTAAAGTTTGTCGTACGCTTTTTTGGTATTAATTAAAACTCAAAATATTTGAAACTTATATCATTTGAAAGGTTTTATTGTCCAGATGTGCAGAATGTATATATAAATGATATATCTGATAGAGGGGGTTCCCAACCTTCTAAGAGAGAAATTAATTTTTTGAGAAAAAATCTGCTCTTTGATTGATATGAAATTTGGTTGGAGGAGAGTTCTTAAGTCGCTCGAATTTGAATTTTTTTTAAAAGTAACAATTTCTTAAAAAATTGTAGTTTTATGCATTCATCAATTGTTAAATTTGTAAAAAAATGTTTTTTGAACTCAAAAATTTGACTTTCCATGTGAATATCTTGGTCGGATTTTAACGGTTTTTAAATTTTTTTCATTTTTTCTAAAAGTTTGATAAATTTTCTTTTAAATGTGCTAAAAATTACAGCAAAGTTCTAACCAAAAGTATTTTTAATAAATTTCCTTAATATTGTCGTTTGTTATTTAGCGTGTGTTTCAACCAAATGCCAAGAGAGAGAAAAAAACTGTCTCAAATTGAATGTTCTAAATTGGGAAGCCAATATCTCCGCCATCTGTGAATAGATTTTATTTATTTTTTTTTTGTATTTAAGTCTTATCAGTTAACTTAAAAAAACTTTTGAATATAATACCGTTTTTTGTTTGTTTATATTTAAATTAATCATTTTAAAAAAAGACCATAAAACTTGATTTATTCTAAAAATATGGGGTAAAAATGATTTTTGTTGTAAAAAAACCAAAAACTCAAAATTGCATTTTTGATTTTCTTTCAAAGTCTATACCGAATTTACGGTGAATTTATTTTGTCTTGACACTAAATTAATAAACTGTCCGTGCCATCAAAAAATCAGGGCTACCCCCCTATGATTTTTTTTTAAAAAATTAAATTTTTTTTTAATGTTGTTTTTCTGTTTTTGAAAGAAATAATTAAATAAATAAATAATTTTTCTGAAGAAAATAGCTTAATATCTCCAATCAATGAAAAGTTATAGCCCCGAACTTATTTTGATCATCTCGCATATTATTTATAAATAGGCAATCAATAAATTGGTCGAATTTCGACCCCAGGCGATACTAGTTCAAATAAATGCGTTTATTTAAAACTTATGTGAAGAACCGCAAACCGCGTAACGTATTGATAACACACTAGTAAACCTGTTGCCCGAATTCGAGCAATTCAATAAAAACTAGTAAGGTATATCTTCGACTTTGCCGAAGTTAAAATACCCCCACGGTCGATTCGTAATGGTACAAAAACTTAAATTGTAGCTCTTTATAAAGTTTTCAATTTCGGGTTGTATGGAAGGTGGGCGTGTTCCTTAGTGGTTCACCAATTTCAGTTTTGTAGCTTAAATATTGGGCTATTTATAGAGTTTTCACTTTTATGGGTTGTTAGGAGGTGGATGTGTCCGTAGGCGGATAACGCCCACTTTTCCTTGTTTTTACGATGACACATAGTACTTATTAATTTTTCTGTCAAACAAAAACTAATTCGTCTTAAATAAACTATTTGCAATGAAAGAAAATCAAAAATGAAAATTTTAAATTTTTTAATTTTTACAACAAAAACAATTTTTAATACAGTTTTTGAGAAAACATTCATTGTATTGGACTCTTCTTAAAGGCAATTACTAAAATATAAATAATACAGTTACGGTAAAAAATTTGTTATTATTTTAAGGTCAATTAGTTGCAATTAAATACAAAAAAGAAATAAATGAAATTTTTCAAAAAGTGGCAGAGATATTCGCTTCCAAATATAGAAATTTGGAAAATTTGGAAATTTTGAAATAAATTTCAGAGAGTTTTTTTCTCTGTCTTGGCGTTTGATAAAAATACACGGTAAACAACTAAAGACAATATTAAGACAATTCATTAAAAATACATTTGGCAAGATAATTATCGTAATTGCCAACACATTTCAAAGAAAATTAAACAAACATTAAGAAAAACTAGTAAGCTATATCTTCGACTTGGCCGAAGTAAAAATACCCCCACGGCCGATTCTTAAGGTTGGAAGAATCTTAAATTGGAGAGCTTTTTGGCCTTTTTATAAAGTTTTAAATTTTGGGGTTGTATGGCAGGTGGGCGTGTTAGATTGTGTATGACGCCCATTTTTCTAGCATACCTCAGTTTCGACATAGAATTATAGATTTATAGATTTTTCAATTTTGGGGTTGTATGGGAGGTGGGCGTGTTAATTGGTGGATGACACCCATTTTTATAACACACCTCAGTTTTGACATTAAATACACAAATACCGAGTTTCCATCTTGTAACTTAAATATTAGCCTCTTTATAGATTGTTCAATTTTGGGGTTGTATGGGAGGTGGGCGTGTTAGTGGGTGGATGACGCCCATTTTTCTAACACACCTCATTTTTGACATTGAAAACACAAATACCGAGTTTCCATCTTGTAACTTTAATATTAGCCTCTTTATAGATATTTCAATTTTGGGGTTGTATGGGAGGTGGGCGTGTTAGTGGGTGGATAACGCCCATTTTTCTATGACATCTTAGTTTTGACATAGAATATACATTTCAGTATTGTAGCTTTAATATTAGCTTCTTTGCAGAGTTTTCTATTTTGGGGTTGTATGGGAGGTAGGCGTGGTTTTCATCCGATTTAGCCCATTCTCGAACTTGACCTTAGTTTTTTAAAAAAAAGCTTAAATATCGAATTTCATTACGATATCTTCAAAATTACGGCTGTAATCGTGTCGACAGACAGACGGACAGACGGACAGACAGACGGACATGGCTAAATCAACTCAGGTGGTGATGCTGATCAAGAATATATATACTTTTCCATACCTACCACGCCTCCTTTTGAGTGTTACACACGTCGTGACAAAATTAATATACCCCTTACGCAGTACGCGTGGGGGTATAAAAATGTAACAAGGCTTTTGTTAATTAAATGAAACTAGCTGATGATATCAGCTGATTGCAAAATTTGATACAAGATAATAATTAAAAAGCTGGAATTTCGTATTGAGCTCAAGGTTTCAAATTTTAAATGAAAAATATTTCATGTAGGTATCTGGTTTATCTTAAAATAATTTGTGATATTTAAAATTTTAGTTAACATTTTTAGTATTTTTGAAAAACTTATATTTTAAGAATTATATTTTGAGCAACAAGTGTCCAAAACAAACACCCAGACTCGACAGCAGTTTCGTTGGCTTCTAGGCCAACCCAACAGCAGTTTTCTGTAGCCGTTATCTTACTTTGATATATCTATAAAAAGAATTCTGCAAAACTTATCAGGAATTAAATGTGTCTTGAGAGACCGATATATTTGATTTTCAGATTTGCATGTGCAAGTGTTTGTTTAAGAGTGTCGCACATTTACCATATTTTCGACCATTGTATATAATTTGTCTTGATAAAAGCAAGAATAAAGTAAAAATCGCCAACTACGTCAGTTTAATCAGTCAGTTGAGCATTGCAGCTGATAGTATCAAGACGCTTAAAATTTCAAAAATATTATCAGCAACACAAACATGGATCGTTGGCAAAACAAAGTAGCTGTTGTGACTGGGGCGAGTTCAGGCATAGGTGCGGCTATAGTTAAGGATTTGGTTGCAGCAGGATTGATTGTTGTTGGCTTGGCGCGGCGACAGGAACGTGTAGAAGAACTGCGTAGTCAACTTGATGCGAAGCAACAAAACCAACTGCATGCTATCAAGTGCGATGTCTCCAAGTTGGAATCGGTCACTGAAGCCTTTGATTGGATTGAAAAAACTCTAGGTGGCATCGATATACTTGTTAATAATGCCGGTTGCGTGCGATATGGTCAACTGTGCAACATGGATGTTCAACTGATGCAGGATGTATTGCAGACGAATGTCATGGGCAGCGTTGCCGTTTTGGTTAAATTTAACCAAATGTGGTAGTTTTTTTTCTTCAGATCGGGTTTTGGTTATTTGGTAGATTTTTTTTCAATTTGGTAGATTTTGGTAGATTTTTCAATTTTGTAGTTATTGAAAATTTATCACTAAATAAAACTCATAATATATTTAAATATATGAATGAAAATCATGAAAATATGAAAATCATAACGTATGGTTCACCCTGTTTAAATATGCTGATTTTGCAACCCTTCTCAATATCATATTTTTGAACGCTTCCAAATTAAGTTCTTTTGCTAGACTGTCAAAGTTGCCCGCCATTTTTCGCATTTTTGTTCTTTTCGTTGCTGTTTTACTGCTGTGTGCGCGAACGAATTTAATGGATAAGTAAGTATATTAAACAATAGGATGCTTATTTGATATAAATCTATATCCTTTATTTGGTTTAAAAGGTTTGTTATAAAGAAAGCAAGGCACGATATTGCCGAAAATAAAACTTTACAAACATCCACTGAAGATGCGGAAGCTGCATGCAGCAGGTAATAAATTTGGGATATTGAAGCTTAAATTACTTACTTTCTTATATTTAGTAAAACAAGCACAACATGTAGAAAATTTCGGTCAGAATGGCTACAAATGTTTGGATGGATAGAGGAAAGAAATGGTAAGGCATTTTGTATTGCTTGTGACAAGAGCTTGTTGTGTCACGTTTCGCACCTTAAGTTCCACGAAACCAAGGCTGTTCATTTAAAAAATGTTGAACTTAAAAAACACCAAACAAAATTAGATGCTTTCCAGGCTGAAGAACAGCAACATCTTTTCAAGCAAGTCCGATTTGCAGAGTTGACATTGGTAATGTTCTGCATATGCCACAATTTGCCTTTCCTTCTTATGGATTTCTTGCCAGCCTTGATACATGAGTGTTGTCCAGACTCGAAAATTGCAAAAGAGTTAAAATGTGGAAGGACAAAATCGACGCAGTTGACCAGTTTATTGGGGTTAAAAGCAAAAAATAAAATAGTGTCATCATTGCAAGAAACAAAATTTTCCCTCATTGTGGACGAAACTACAGACATTTCAACGAAAAAATCACTAGTTCTAGTCGTAAGATACTATAATTATCTATCAAAAATTGTTCAAGATAGGTTTCTGGGATTACTAGAGTTAGTAAAGACAGATGCTGAATCTATTTATCAAACAATTAAACAATTTTTTGATTCTCATAAAATACCTTTAAGTAATTTAATTGGCCTGGCAACCGATGGTGCAAGTGTTATGGCTGGTGAATTAAATGGTGTAAAATCTAAATTACAAAATGATATTGATTTATTTTACATAAAATGTACATGCCATTCGTTGCATTTGTGCACAGCTTACGCATGCAAAAAGCTCCCAATTGAAACCGAAAGACTTTGCCGAAATATTTATAATTTTTTTTCTCACAGTCCGAAAAGAATTACAGAATTCAAAGAATTCCAGGAATATTGTAGCGTTAAACCTCATAAGATTTTAGGTATTTCACAAACAAGATGGCTTTCTTTAGAAATTGTCATAAATCGTATAATTGAACAATGGGATAGCCTTAAACTATATTTTATTTCTTGCCGCTTAGAAGTGAATGCAATTCATGCAAATGATTTGGCTCAAATTATGGATTGCAACATTAAAGTCTATTTCTTATTTCTTTCATATATACTAAAAATTATAAATGACTTAAACAAAGAATTTCAGTCTGAAAAAGTTAGACTGCCTTATTTATATGATCATATGGAAGCAAATTATAAAATAGTTTTAAGTAATTTCATAAATAATAATTATTTGAAACATTCTAAATCTTTAAATGAAATAAATATATATAATAAATGCATTTACAAACCCTTAAGTGAAATATTTATCGGTATTAAGGCAGAAGCTTACATTAAAACTATAAATTTATCCATTTCACAAACTAACGAAATAAAAGCTTGTATTCTTTCATTTTACATAGAATTATCCAACCAAATGAAAAAAAGATTTGATTTCGATAGCGAAGATTTAAAAATATTATCTATTATAACTCCCACCAAAATGTGTTCACAGTTTGAACAATGTATTTTGCCATTAGTTTTGAAATTTTCTCACTTAATTAATTGTGATCCGGAGATTATTGCCACACAATATAAATTATTAAGAGTTTCAAACAACAGCCTAAGCAGTGACATGGAAATAAATCACTTTTGGGAAAGAGTTAGCTCAATTAAAAATGGACTGGATGAATTTACCTACAAAGATTTGAGCAAATTTGTTTTCAATTTAATGTCATTGCCTCATAGTTCTGCAGCAGCAGAAAGAAAATTTTCTGATTTGGCATTGATAAAAACAAAACTAAGAAATAAGTTAGAGCATAATACTATTAATAACATAATGCTGGCTAAAGAATTAACCAAAAATAAAAGTGATACCGATGTGCACTACGTTTGGTCAGCTAAAAACGATTTTTAAATATTTTTATTATATTCAGTTTTAATGTTGTTCTTTATGTGCCTTTATATATTATATAATATTATTAAATTAGGTTTATCTAGTCAGATGAATTAAAGACCTGTGATTTTATTTTATATTTTAGTTTTTAAAACGAAATTATAATTTTTTGAATTGAATTGAATTAAATTTTTTTTTCTTTATTTAGCTTTAAGCTTTTTTCTAACAACAAAATGTGTTTAATAAAAAATGTGAACTTTTATTTACGATTGTTTAATATTTAATAGAAAATTAATATAAATGTAAGTATGATTACTTTTTAACAGTATCCTGAAAAGTTTATTAGAAGCTATTTTGATTTGGTAGTTTTTTTTTCATTTTGGTAGTTTTTTTAAATGAGATTGGTTGCTAAATTTTTTTTTCAGTGGCAACCCTGGTCATGGGTGTGGTATACTGCACACAGCGTGCTTTTAAATCGATGAAAGAGCGTAATTTTGATGGTCATGTGGTGCTGATTAATAGTATTACTGGACACAAAATCATAGGCACTCCAGGTCATCTGCCTAGAGTTAATATGTATCCACCTTCAAAATTTGCCATAACCGCTATAAATGAAATCTATCGTCAGGAGTTCTACGCACTGGGCACAAAGGTTAAAGTAACGGTTAGTAATTTATTTTTCAAAATTAAAGCTGTGTTTAACTGTTTTGATTTTTAATTTGTTCTCATAGAGTATTAGTCCTGGAGTTGTTAACACAGAAATAATACCCAATAATTTAAAGGAGATGACATCTGGTTGTATTCTACAGTCGGAGGATATCTCACAAGGTGTAATGTTTGCCATTTCCACACCACCACATGTACAGATTCATGAAATGATAATTAAGCCGGTGGGCGAAAAGTTTTAATTTGTTATTAAGTAGTTAAAAAAAAAAAAATCAATTATTAAAGTTTGAACATTTTTACAAAAAATTTACAATTTTTAGGAATTTATACAGGCTGATAAAACAATATGAAGTAATTTTCAATATATTAACATAATGTTCTCAGACTTAATTCTATCTTGTACAGCCTAATTCTTGTATCATATCTTATAAAAAATCTGTTGGCGGCTCAATGGCTGACGGAAGTTTTGTTAAGAGTGCCAAAAGTTTGTATTTCTGTCCGTCTTAGCTGTAAAAATTAAAAAAAGTTAACTGATGACCATTGTTTAATTTTGACGGCTTAAACATCTTATCATCATTACATTTCTCAACATGCAAAGCAAAGTCGTCAACTATTTTGGTACAAGCAGCAGCATATGAGGGCAAATAATTGCATTATTAAGCAAAATACCTCATCCTACTTGCATACATAACTTTTCTTACAGAGGGTGCAGGGGCGAGGAAAACCTCGAAATTCTTATAAAAATGTGAATTGACCTTCTAATTTTCACGCCGTTCAACATGCTTTCGTTCCCCAAGAATCTAACATTTTTCTTAATCAAAATACGCTAAACAAACTGCACCATAGATTTACGATGAAAAGAGCAGTGAAATGCGAAAGACAAGAGCTGATCAAGTTGGCCGTAACCCGACTACAGCTTGTTTTGGCCACCTAAGTAAGTAAATTAAGTAATTTTCAAAGTCCTTCACTGTATGTCCCATGCTTTATGTCCTTCCGTAACACGTTATATGATATGTCACAAACTTGTCAACAGCAATTCATAAAAATATTGAGTAACATTGAGCTTGTTTCATTTTTATTATTTAGCAAAATAGTTGCTAGTCTTATGTTAACTTGCCAGTCTAGGTCAGAGACTCTAGACTCTAGGTATTATAATAGTTATATTTATAAGCATTATAACAAACAAAAAAAAAAAAACAACTCACGTCTTGTGCAGATTAGTTTATCTTATTGAAATCAGCAACACATATCTTATCAAACACTCTTGAAAAAGGAAACTAAAGTTAATTGCATACATTTATGAGAACATACAGTAAATCTTTATTTTATCAATCATTTCAATCAAAAATTTTCAAAGTTAATCTATGTATTTAAGGTAACAACTTGTAGTTCCTGAAATGAACTTACTTTCGACGTTTAAAATTAGATGGTGATAATTTATTAAGATCAAAAAAACATAATTACAAGTTGATTATTTGATATTGTTTGGCATAAAGTTTATTTTTTCAACAAAAAAAACTTCAAGTATTTTTCTAGAATGTGTCTCCCAATGTGTTCTCACGTAGGTTATATCAAGACGATGCTGTTATGTTACAACTTCCAAAGTCGTATATATTGATGAATTTTTAATTTCAGTTGATTAGAAATGGAGAAAGAATTAAAGAAAGGTAAAAGAGTAGAACCATGGCTAGACCGAGATTCAAACCCGGATACGCTGGGTTGGCAGTCAATCATGCTAACCACTCGACTACCGAGGCTCCAAAATACTCATGGTAAAAACATACTATTTTTGAAATATTATGTACCAATTCTCGATATTTATCGAACAAAAAACATAGTTGTTGGTCAACATCAATACAGAAAACATTGTTAAATCACAGGATTTATTCAGTGCAGGATTTACGATGGCGAGTCAATAATTCCGTGACTTTTTAATTTCTCATCCCTTTCTCTTAACTTGAAAGGTAACACTGCTCATGTTAAAAAGCATCTATCAGTTGACTGCTGTCAAATTTTGAACAAGCTACGTCATTTAGCGTGTGGCCAGGGCTACCACTCTCAAACATTTTTTTCTACCAAATTTCATCCAAAAATTTACCAAAATGAAAAATAATTTACCAAACACAAAAAAACTGTATTTTTAAGTTAAAGAAACAATACAATTATTAATTTTTTTTTAATTATATTAACATTTATTATATGCTTGAAGATGTTTACTCGCTTTCCACCACATTGGAAACACATCGCCTTATTTCTTATAACAAATCTAAACAGAAATAACATAATCGCTTAGAATATAAATTTTAAGAAAGTCAATGTATTAAAATTAAAAAAATTACATCTTAGCCATGATACAAAAATAAAGGTAGCATTGACAGCTGCTTATTTTCTCTTGAGAAGGGAATTGGCTGCTGTCCAAAACGACAGTCAAAGCATAACAGTTACTGGCCACATTCAGCGTAGTCAACTGTTGTGAAAGTGTACCTAGGTGAGCTATGTTTTAGCCGAATGGGTTGCTATATGAAGAGTCTTAAAGTTGTCAAGTTGACGAAACGATAGTCTATGTACTATTTATTTATAGCCTATTATAATATTACAATAATTTAAACTATTTTATTTATAATTTTTCTATTTTAAGTGCATAGGTATTTCATGTGCTTATTTTGATTATTAAGTACTTTAAAAATATCCTATATTAAATTGCACTCTAAAAAAGTCATATACAAATGATAAGTATTATATGTTGAAAATTAGTTTTCACCTTCTCAGATTGATGTATATGTAATTAAATAATACAGATTCAAACTTGAAGTTTTGATTTCTGAATAGTTGAGACAGTAGCGTACATTTTAGCGACTCCCACCTCATCAGTTTTACTGAGCTTTTTCAAAATTAAATTTGGCTCAAGTGTTTGAAATGTTGAGTATGCTGAATGTGCCCTTTGTAATATGTTGTTTGCTTATGAGCACTCTCTTCATCGAAATATTATTTGACAATTTGACGTAGTCGTTAGAAACGTCAATACTACCTGTATTTTTGTATCATGATCTTAGCGATCCATCAATTTCTTTCATAAGCCGACGATCTAAGTAACTGACAAATTCAAATTTTTTACATTTTGCTTTGCGTTCATTCGTGTAATTTCCACTTGATGCATTCGTCTTTATTTGAATGATAATTTTCAATCACAACGGTGGTGTTGCATAATGAGCAGGATTGATATAATTTTTATTCTATCATTTATTGAAATGGAACTTATTTTAAATTTTCATAAATTTTAATTTTTAATGAATGAATTTTAATTTTCATTTAATTAATTTTTTACCAAACCAAAAAAAAATTTACCATTTTACCAAGTCAAAATCTTTTTACCAAATTTGGTAATATTTTACCAAAACGGCAGCCCTGCGTGTGGCATTGATGGTAAAGGACCGCGTGAATTGTGGAGAAAATGGAATAAAGTGAATTGCGTGTGCCCATGAAGCTTTATTTTTTTGCGGGAAAAAACTATCACTAAAACCAAGGCTTAGATTGAATAAAACCATAAACCAAACTCTGCACCATCAATTCTAATAGTAAAAACGTGGTTTACCGAATTTCGTTGGGTCGAAAGTTCTGGACGCCTAGTTCAGGTTGTTACGCTTGAAACAAATGAAAAAAATTCACGATATGATGTTGGCCTGTCGGAAATTGAAAGTGCGGGAGATTGTGACATAAGCATAAGACATGTCTCAGTGTTTTAGATTTGGAATGAACACTTGGAATGAAAAAGCTAGGCGCAAGATGGTGTGCTCCTAATCAACCACCAATGCATGTTTAGCTCTATTCTCCGAATTAAGTCCCCAGTGACTATTTATTGCTGCTAAACTTAAAGAAATGGAAAGAGATTTGACTACAATGATTAAATTTTCTCACAAAGAAATCCCTTTTTTGAGGACAAAACTTATTTTTTGGAAGGGATAAAAAGATAAGAAAATTGGAGAAACTTTGGACGAAGTGTTTAAAGCTCAAAAGGAGACTATGTTGAAAAATAAAATTATTTTTTGTAAAAAAACCTGTGTTTAAAGTCACGGACTGATTGTTCCGCACTCATATTTATCAATAAAATAAATTATAAAGTTATCACTCTATATGTTATATGAAAAAATTATAAATTCCAATAAATCTTATCGACTGATTTCAAAAAAAGGTTTCTTCGAAATGAAAGAACCTTTTTTTCCTGTAATGCGTTTGGTATAAAAATAATCCAACTTTAGAAAATAATCGCTCAGACGCATTTCCAATTTGAAATCAACCAATGGATTTATAATAAAATTTTAAAATTTACTGAAATACTTTGGGAAAGCGTTCATAAAAGATTGATTAAAACACGTTGTTTATAAGAATTATAATGCATTATCGCTGATAAAACATCGATTATAGGCTCTTATCATAGAAAGTTGTTGATCATTGAAGATCTTTATCGGTATGCCAAAATAAAATGTGAAAAAAATGTATGTTACGTTGAAGTCATGATATAATACTAACTACAAGGTAGTGTTGACGTTTCTGTTGGAAACAACCACCTGTCACAAAAATATAACAAAACAAAATTTTATTGGTCACATTCAGCGTACTCAACAGTTGAGAACAGTTAAGTCAAAACTTGATGCACATAAATATAAAGTTGTACATTAAAATTCATTTAAAATTAGAAAATCTTTCATTTGTCGGTAAAATATCCATTGGTATTTGATGCAAAGTCTGACATTTCATCAACTTGACAACTTTTCTGACACTTCAATACCGATAACAGCGCTCCCCGATGTGTCGCTATCACAAGAGTTGACACAGCTGAATGTGGCCAACGCATATAACAATGAACAGCTGTTTTTGACAGGAACTCGTTTACTTGTAGATGAGAAAATCAACACTTGTCAATGCTACCTGTATTTTTGTACCATGCGTTCAAGTCGAGACAAACTCGAGCCTCGACCGTCAAGTCTTGGCGAGTGTAAACTGGGACTTCACTGGAGTGGTGGACAATTGTACACGCAAGGAGGAATCTGATTTTCTAACAGGTGTGAAAAGGCTTGCTTGCATACGAGCCAATAGACAGGCGAGTTTAAAATTGATGCTTATTCCCATAGAAGAGAAAGCTAGTGAGTCACAAGCCTGAAGAAACAACAATACCAGAAATGCATCTATGCTGAATCTCTACGGAATTGAGGAATTCAAAAGATTAACTGGCTAAATCATAGATTAATGCACAGCAAAAATCTAACCTTTACAAGGGAAATAATTTTTGTATATAGTCAAGCGGCTTTTAAAGTGCTGGAAAGTCAAAAGACCAAAACGGGATACCAGAACGGTACAAGCTCTGAACAGTGTCTGTAATGCCCACAAGACATGCTCTGCTGTGTCTCCGAATACAACAATGTCCAAGTGAATGACAAGGCAGATGAACTGGCAATAAGTGAAGTAAGATTGGCACAAACAGCCATGTACAGTGGCGTGCAAAACCGAATTTTTTTCATTTTACACTTAAATTGCTGTAAATGGTTGTTTTGACAAGAAATGGTGTTTGACTATTAGAAATCGACGACAAGTTTCTTCTTCTCCAAAAATTGGTGGACTTCTAAGGTTGCGGTTATAGTGAACGCCGAGTCAGACAGGCAGGCAGACAGGCAATGAGAACAAGCGAGATAGATAGCTACCTGCATCTCATTTTTTCACACAGATGTCAGCGTGCCTGTCTGCCTGCCTGTCTGAATCGCGTTCACTATAAACGCGGCCTAAAGTTGCTGACAATCGCTGATGCTCGACAAATCGTAATAAGGATTGCCAAATCACATAATAAAACACCAAAGGAGGCTGTGAAGGGCACTCAAAAGAATCGGTTTTGTGTCATATGTCACACAGAAGAAACTTGCTTTGTCCGACAAACCCAAAATAATCGTTACCGATGGAACGGCAAACAGTACTACTGGCATCGCCCTCATGAAACCATTCAAAAGCATGAAATAGTCTCATGGTGCGGGGATATTTTACTAGGTAGCTCGTGAAACCATCATTCAAGACAATTGAAAGTCTTAGGTAGAAAAGGAGTTATGACAAAAGAAAGCTACTCCGACATTTTTAAGACTAGTTTGCCTGAATTCGTGGACAGAAGTGCTTACCCGGAAGAGGTCATTTTGTAATAGCAAAATGACACGAAGTAATCTGCTAAAACTGTAACTTACTGGTACCGATACTGGTACCGATCGATGTAACTTACCGATCTCTACCCGGTTGGAAAATTACAAAACAGTGTTTAGTAATATGGACGAACCCAAGAGTAGAGCCCACCCAAGTCGAGTGGAGAAACATATTCCAAATAAAATATTAGAAAATTTAGTCAAAAGTATGCCGAAACGTGTAGAAAGTATGATGAAACTCAAGGGTCTGTGCACAAAATATTGAAAATTTAGTCTTAATTAACATATCTGGATAACGAGCAAAACTATACTAAATGAATTTGTGTTAGTTTTTTTAAAATTCAAGTATTTTTTTCTATAATAAAAAAACAATTATGTATATCGAAGAATTTGGTGATATTTGTACTAAATTTAAATATTTTACAGGAATTTAAATGCAGAATTGGAAAAAAAGGAATGGCTTTGCACGCTACAGTATATTCTTAAAGAATTAAACGGCCATAATTAAACGAGAATTTAACAAAGAGCCATCTGCTTTTCTGGTAAAACGGAATATCTGGATACTGGTGGGAATCCATACAGTTCACTGACTTATTAGGGTGATGTCAATCGGCTTCAGAAGAAACGGAAGCAATTACCTTTTGCGCGTAATCTCAAATCTTTGTAATCTGATATGCAATCTGATATACAGGTCACTGATTTTCAAAGATCTGGAAGAGCTAGTGAACACACCACTGCTAGGCATATGACACATTAAGCACAGGATGGTTCGAAAAACAATTATTAATAGAAATAAATATGGCTTATAGGGTATAACAACCATAATTGAAAAAAAAGAACGCCTCATAAACCTCTATGAGGTTTGCCTCTAAACGCCTCATAGAACATGACTCTTCTTATAACATAAGCTTACCTAAACCGGGACTTATTTCCATTATCAATCAATGTTTATTTTCATTTTTTCAATCTAGTGTTCTAACAATAAACTCACAATTATTATACACCATTATAGAGTAAACTTTGTAACCCGGCCCCTGCTGTCCATTCGTTAAAATTACTGTCTGTGCCATGCTTCTGTTTTATGTTTATTTATTTACATTGCTTTTTGGCAAAATTTTTGGGTAATTTTCTATGTTGCAAATTAACAACAACAACAACCATAAAAACAACAACCAAAAACATGAGTGAGCATCATTATCATCATCATCATGCTCATAATAGTAACAATCAAAGGCTCTTCAGTTGCAATGATTTACATATTTTATAATTTGTGCTCATTGTTTAGGCCAACTGATTTGTGTTTGTTGTTTTTGTTGTTGTTGGTCCTTTTTTAGTATAGTCGCCATAGTGTTTGTATTCAACCTATTGTTGTTGCTTATCTGCTGGCTGTTGTTGTTTTGTAGTTGTCATTGTTTGAAAATTTGTTAAATTTTGTGCTGCTAAATCAACAAATCCTGCCTGTCGACTTTTCTGTTGTGAATAACAACGAGCAGCAAAGCTATGTTTAGAGCAGAAAATTGTTGTTGTTGTATAATGTTTCTAACATGTTTGCATTAAGCTTCGTTGTCTACTTAAATATGACGAAATATATTATTATATTTTGTAATTAATTCGATATAATTTTACAGTTAGTTTATGGCGATGAGTGTGAAAAGAATTTATGATGAGTTTCAGAAACTGGTACTCTTCAGCGTTTTTGACTTCACAAGGCCTGTTTTTATGCTTTAAAGTCTTTGAACTGAACTGTCATCTTCGACTAGTACTCAATATCACTTGTTCATTCTCGTCAAAGATACAGAGGGCAGGAATCCACCCTAGGGTAATTAGTAGGGTAGGGCCTGGTAATTTTGTTCCGCTTGTTGAGCACGACGGCAGTCTCTAATACTAGTTTGAATTGAATAATATGTGTTTTCAGAGCTTTAAAGGCAGATTGAATATCACCGAAGAAGAAAATCTTTTTGTATCCCTTTAAAATATTCAGCCTTTTCAGTAGACCGAATCAACATTTAGATTTCGCCGTTCGGAGTCTCATAAGTGAGAGAAACTCATTAAAATAATTCCTGCATACTTTTATTGGAATAATCTATGAAAGACCCTCCTATGAGAGCCAATTTTACAACGTCGGTCAGTATACCACGAAATTCCCAGAGGAAATTCTAACCATTAACAGATGTATCAGACTAAATAGTAGACCGTATCGTTCTAGCATGGAGAAAAAAAAGTCAGCCGTTCAGGGTCTCAGAAGTAAAATTAACTCATTAAAATAATTTCTGCATACTTTTTTTTTTTCAAATGGGATAAAATCTGCCAAAGCAATTTTGATTCTCCTGATGGTGCTATTTGGTAAAAAAGACCATTTTAAAAATATTTCAAGTTGACAACTTCAGACGCATGTGATAGTGTGGGTCTTACTATCAACGAATTTAAATTGTGCATAATCGTAATGCTTATTTATTGGATTTCACCGAAAATTTTCCTACAGGTCCACTAAAAGACTGCATATCTGCTAACAATGCGGCCTATGTAAAGATTCCAGCACAGTTTGCTGTACAGGACCACTCCAAGAAATTTTGCTCAGTTGGAGAAAATGACTTTCTCCCTAAAGAGTTGCGGGTAAGTACGATTAAGCTTACGCCCTTTTGTAAGTCACATTAACTGTATTTTTGGGCTTACAGACAGGCCTTTGTTAAAACAATATCTCTGTAAAATGTGCAGTGCTGCTTGTAGAACGTCAGACACTGTACTTTAAAGTTCCCTCGCATGATGACTGATACATTATCGTCATACCCAACAACATCTATTTCCATGAGTTCAATTAGGAGACCATCTATAACTAGGGACCAACGCAGTGGTGATAGGACGCATCCTTGCGGGCATCCACTGATTGTAGTTGTTTTGAGGGAAGTATTATCCAAGCAGTCTGGATAACTCTACTGCTAAGTGTCGCCAAAATCTAACTGCTTACAATTGGTGGAATATAAAGGTTGTTAAGAGCCCTTCTAGTGGACTCATATGACGTATTATTGAAAGCTTCTTCGATATCACGGAAAGCGACAATACAAAGTTCCTTGTAGTCAAAGAATTTTTCAACTGTGCTTGCAAGGTCATTAACCGCTGTCTCTTTAGATTTCTGGTATGCAAGTCGTGCCTAGAATAGGTGATCCATTGACAAGACATTTTGTCTAATGTGTTTGTCACTGATTTTCTGCATACTTTTCAGTATGAAAGATGATATATTTGAAAGATTTTGGACTACTCTCTGAGCTTCTGCCTGTATTAGCAAGGTATTTTACTATCCTATCACTTTTCGCTAAGCTCCAGGCATATGAAGAGCTTCAGGCCAAGTTGCAGCTGATAATAGGGTGTTATTATTATGTTACCCCTTGATAATAGGGGTGTTAGTTGTTCTGGAACCTTTTTGAAGAAAAGCTGGAAAAATACCATTTCTATTAGCAAACTTATTTAAGTTCAATATCGAAGTTAAATATGCTTTTAAGCAGTTTCTATATTGCTTGTGAGGGCACCATATCAAAGTCAATTTTCAATTTTTTTCTATTTGACTCGATAGAAGCAACATTGTTGCTGTTTTATGAGGGAACTAAACACAGTCCCAGAAATAACTGTCCTTTTGTTTTTAGGTTATTTATAAAAAAGTGTTAGCTCTATAGCACATATTTGGTACCTAAATAAAGTATAAATATTGCAGATTAAAAAAAATACTCGTTAGTAAAATAAAAGAGCTACTGAAAAGCTGTCGTCTCAACAAGAAGAATAGCGGAAAGCAATTATTTGCATATACCTGGAAAATCGAAACACCACGTACAAAAAAAATCGCTAAGGAAGGTGGCGTGTGCGTAAAAACTGTCGGAAGGACCATAAAACGATACAAACAACTTACCCCTTTATCAAAAACGCTAGGCTCAGGGAGAAAAAGTGGTCCAGCGAACCAAGCGGTGGCCCAGAACGTTAACAGGCTGTTTACTCAGAATCCAGGCACTTCGGTTCGTGATATGGCAGCAAAAGCGGGAACATCGAAGTCAAGTGTTCAACGGATTCAACAATTTTACAACCTAAGGAGCTATAAAGTACAAAAAGTACCTGATAGGTCAGAAGAAAAGAACGCCGAAGCTAAGAGGAGGGCTCCAAAACCGTATCGCGATTACCTGGTCAAATTTTTAGCCTTATTATGGTTCACAACACAACAGTCATTTCTATCTTCAATGTGAAAATTGCTATTACGATTGACAACAATACTACTGAATACATTCCACTGTTGTCCGTCAATGATGATGTGTCTTCAATACACTTATTATGATACACAACAGTTGTGTTGGATTGTCTTGGTATCTGTCAAAATTTTAAGATAGCTAATTTGGTGTTGTGTTGAAGTAGCAAGATGGATCCATCGAAGTCTTGACGAAATCTAGCCCTTCTCTTAATATACCTGAAACTGAACTTAGCCTATCCAACCCATCAATCATTGTCGTGCACTTTTGATAGCTAATAGCCATCGGCAGAGAAGCACAGCGCAGCGGTACGCTTCAGTATTCGTGGGATTGTAGTTTATTTTGTTTTTTTTTGAGCTTGTCTGGAACCGCATCCTACAGAAAATTGAAATTATCTGTACTTGAAAGAACAAATGGGACTAACAAGAGCCAATTCAGTAGTATATCCAAGTAACGTCCTTCAATGGATTCGAGTGGTCCCGAAGCCGTTTCTTATCTCTACCGGTCCTCACATCGCGTTCACCGTCACCTCATAATAAATATAAGAATAGTATCCATCGCGTTCTAACTTTTTCAAATTAAACCGAAAATTGTTTGTTTATTATAATTTTTTTTTGAGAGTGAACAGCCAAAGTAACAAATTCTACATTCGTTCCACAATCAAGAATAACAACAATGTATTGTTGTGAATCATAATAGCTCGAAACTGTTGTGTCTTCTTGACTGTTGAAAGAAATCTTAAGAAGACCAAACAAACTGCGAAAAACATCATACACTAAGGTCAACAAAAGGTCGGTAAAAAACCTAATGGAGGACCTTAATCAAAAAGTGCATAATTTTTTTATGGGTTTATTTTTTCAGTGTAAATTAAATTTTCATTTATTTTGTAATGCTCACTTAATAGGAGCAATAAACTGAAAGAATTTTTAAAAGCAACATTGCTTTTTTTACAATAAAAAAAAAAAACAAAAAGACAGTTATTTCTACGACAGTCTTTATCTAATATATAAAATCAAATGTTTGTCTGTCTGTCTGTCTGTTCTGTATAGGCTCACGCACCATTTATCCGATTGCGCTGAAATTTTGACACCGAGTAACTTTCATAGTGAGAAAGAACATAGGGGGTGTAAAAAAGTGGGCGGAAGTATGTGGGCGTGGCACTATATAATAACTTCTAAACGTCTGGACCGATTTCAATGAAATTTGGTATGAATGTTCAAATGCTCCAAAAATAAAACATAAGTTATAAAAAATTCCAAAGACTTACGCAAGAGGGCGCTTTAAGTAGTGCGTTTTTATTTAGACTTAATAACTCCTAAGCTCTTGGACCGATTTCAATGAAATTTAGTATGAAGATTCAACTGCACCAAAGATAAAGAAAAGGTAAAAAATTGGGCGGAGTTATGTGTGCGTGGCACTCCATAATAACTCCTAAGCACCTGGACCGATTTCAATTAAATTTGGAATGAAGGTTTGACTGCGCCCAACATAACATAGGCTATAAAAATTCGAAAGACTTCCGTAAGGGGGCGCTTTAAGTAGTGCGTTTTGAAGACTTAATAACTCCTAAACGCTTGAAACCGATTTCAATGAAATTTGGTATGAACGTTCAACTGCACCCAAGATAAAACATAAAATATAAAAAATTCCAAAGACTTCCGAAAGAGGGCGCTTTAAGTAGTGCATTGTTAAGACTCAATAGCTCCTAAATGATTTGATTGATTGTACTAAAATTTGGCACATGAAATAACTTGACTCTGCAACAGAATTGAGGCTATTTAAATTTCCGAAAACTTCCGTGAGAGGGCGCTTTATTCAATCAACTATGTTTGGCTCATTCACGTCAAAACGGATGAACCGATTTTGATGAAACTTGGCTAGCATTTGTATCTGTTACTGAAATAGATCCTATGCTTTTAAAAGTTCTTTCGACAAAAAAGAAGGAATGAGCCGAAGGCAAATGAAGTCAAGAACCAAAGACGAACGAAAAAAAAAAAGTTTAACGAATACCAGCAGAAGCTATTTAAAGCAGGGACCGTAACGGTTATGGTTTTTATCAAAAAAGTCAAATATTAACTGTTATTTTTAAACTTTTATGTTTTCCGACAAAAATAAAAGTTATTTTGTGCCTTATATTTTTTCGGGCAAACAAAACAGTTACTTTCGACGTTTATTTTATCGGTCAAAAATAACAGTTATCTTCTGCCTTTTATTTTTTCGGTCAAAAATATCAGGCAATTTGTGTTTTTTCAAAGGCCATTTTACTGATTAAAAAACTATCGATACCATTATTTTGATCTCATCGGTGATCACGTTTTACTTATGGTATCAAAAGTTTTTTAATCGGACAAGCGGCCTTTAAAAAAACACTGATTGCCTGATATTTTTGACCGAAAAAATAAAAGTCACAAGATAACTGTTATTTTTGACCGATAAAATAAAAGTCAAAGGTAACCGTTATTTTTGTCTGAAAAAATAAAAGGCAAAAAATAACAGTTAATTTTTAACTTTTATAGAATCAGTCGGAAATTTAAAAGGCTCTAACTATTCGTGAAGCTGAGGCCATTTGTATCATAATGGTATATTTGAAAATGTCCTTCGACAATTTTTTCAATGTGTCTTTTGCATTCGAAAATGGATAAATAACAGTTATTTTCGGTTCCTGATTTAAAGATGAAAAAAAATTAACCAAACAGTATCGACCAAAACCGAAGTTGAACGAAAACAATCCAAAAATCGAATGGAATTTATTTGAGATAAAATTGCATATTAAATGCATGCTTAGAAAAACTTTAAACGAATTTTTCTCGAAATGACTTTTCAAACTGCACTCAGAAAATAGTTTCTCGGAATATAATAAAAAAGGCATATTTAGAAAAAATTGATATTGACCTTGCTCCAGAGAATGCTTTTCTCTAAATGCGATCCTGAAATTCTCTAAAAATGATAAAAAACCTTCTATGAAAAAGAGAAATACACAAAAATAATACGATTTTAGAGAAAGAGACTCTTTAGTTTTGAGAAAACATTTGTTTTTATTGAAGAAAATACTTCTCATAGTGAATTTTTTATCAAAATATAGGAAAAAATTTACATTTTCAAAAAATTTTTCTGTATAAATGAGAATTTTTTTGTGCGAGAAAAATATTTGTCATTATAAGAGACATTGAAATATTTCCATTTCCTAGAAGTGAAGAAATATTTCTTCGAAAATGTGAAAATTTATTCTAATTGAATAAAATTTTATTCGAAAAGAGAAAATTACTATTATCGAAAATAGAGAAATTTTTCACCGGAGGAAGATATGTGTTTTTTTTCTAAGTGCGGGTGTCTATTTTCCTCAGAAACCAGACGTCAGATCAAGACGTTGAAGACGCCATTTTTTGTTTTAATCTTGTCTGGCAGGTACAGTTTTACGGAAATTTGACTAAACACTTTCGCCGGAAGGAGGAGGCGGGGCAAAACCTCAAAAAACGATAATTTAAAAAATTTTAAAATTGAATTGATAATTTTAAAAACGTAAAAATGAGAGCAGTTTTGAAAATCGTCCTCTTTCTGTGCTCGAGGCACAACCCCGAGTAACACCGGGTTACATCCGCTAGTATTACATAACTCTGTAAAATGCTCCAAATGAGCTACGAAGAAGCTTCGCACAAGTGCTTAATAGAGAGGAGAAATGTTTCTTTCAATAGCTTTTTTAATAGTTAAATTCTGTGTCGACAAAGGACAAAGTAAGGTTATTACTTTTATTGCGTTTTTTCGCAACGAAATACACTAGTACGCAAACTTGTAAGGTTATAAAATTGAAAATTAAATGTTTAAGACCATCAAATTTAAAAAGCAAAAGTCAGGATATCCTAATATAAGGCAGCAGTTTTAATTTTAAAAATGCTCTCGTGAAATTTTGAAAATGAAAATTGGCTGTTATTCCTTGTCGACACAGAATTGTTAAACGGGTATGTTAGGAATGCTGGCACAGTTGTGAATATATGCCAGTAAAAATACAAATAAGTACACTCTGGGAAAAAATTGCTTTTATATCAAACAAATCATGGGTTGAAATAACAGATTTCACTGTTAATATTATACCATCCAACAAATGAAACTTTCAAATCAACAGTCGGTTCACTGTTGGTCTATAGAACACGAAATCCATATAAAAATGTACTTATTGAAATTTTACCACTATTTTGAAAGTTCATGTTTGGCCGAGTGTGCTGACGTGTGCGCCTAGTACTCGACTGTCTTAGGTTTAAATACCGGCAAGGCCAACAAAGATTTTTTATATAAAATTTTTTTTTTTTTTTTAAATAAAAAATGAAATTTCCAAATATTTTTCAAGGTTGTAAGCAACTTATTTTGAAGGTTAGTTTTGACCAAATAATTAATGAAACAGAAAAATTATTATTTCAATAATGAAATTAAAATTTTTGATACTTACACAGTATGGTTTGAACCCACGTCCCCCGCATTGACAACGATAATACAAATATAGTAAAACACATTTAAAAAACATTGTTTAGAGAAGACAGACATTTGAACTCAAACACAAAACTATTTCAACAGATGATTTTAAAAAATTCAAAAAAATTTCAAAAAAAAAATTTAAAACGTTAATTTAACAAAGAAAATTATTTACTTAAACTGAAATCATTCAATCTAACAGTGTATTGAAATAGCAGCGGCCGAATGTTAAAATTAAAGTTGATATTTTTCTGAGTGTAGATTTTCGCACTTTTCTATTAAAAAATAAGTTTTCAACAACAAGTTATTATCCTCGCCAAATCTTGTTTGAAAGCGCTTTTTAACTACTTCGAACATGTACTCTCATACTCTCATATTTTGAGGTCTGAGAAAATAAACGCTTAATTTGCTCATTAAAGTTGTACATTGTTATGACTTAAGCTCAGTGGTTGCATTCAGCAGTGCTTTTAATACTATTAAAGAATATACATTATGTCTTAATTGCATGCTTCGTCTAATGTTAAGTGTGCACTGAAAAAAACAAATGCCTGATAGAGGCTATGCAAATGAAAATTTTCTTGCATACGCTGTAGCGTGCCTATTATTTTGAAGTTCCATTCCTAAGTAGTGGAATTTGACGATGAACTGACTCATCAGGATCTTCTTTGGTAAGATCAGACAAAAACAGCAGCAACAACAACGAAAACAACAACAACAATATAATAGTGTTATCATTGCACAAATGCAGCTGTCGCACAGTGTTGCGTCTAGTGGACAAAAATCAAAAATTTTTTTTCATCAAATCATACAAAATGGGTATCGTTGTAAAGGAAATACTCCAATTAAGAAGAATTTAAATTTTTAGTTCCATTAAATAATTTTTGGAGACGCTACACCTGTTTAAAGTCAATACAATTTCATAGTTTTTTTATGGTACAATTTTCGTTTCCGAGCACTTAGGCAAATTTTTTTTTGTTAACTCATTTTTCAAGATATTTTAATATTTTTAATTTTCATTTAAAGTTAATTTATAGTAAAAAATAAGGTTTTTGTTATTGGGAAGAAAAAAGTTAAATTGAATTTTTTCAAAAATTTCAAAAATTGATAAAACTATGGAAAAATAAAAAATTTTGTTAAATTTATTAGTCAGCTTCTTCCAAGTTCCGCTGAGATCACCTTTGAAACCAACAAACATTGTAAGTATGGTTTATTATCTTTTAGAATCTATAAAAAACTTTTCCGAATACGTCCGATTCTTTGAGTAATCGAATTTTTAAAAATGGTCCAAAATGCAATTTTTCATAATTTTTCGAAAAATTGTTATTGTTTTAACAGCAATACAAATGTAAACAAACATGTTTCTTATCTATTTTATTAAAAAATGATCTAAGTCTGTTTTTTTAGATATTTTTTTTATATTATAGGACATGTTTTGAATAATATGTATTTTAATATATACAAGAAATATATCATACCGGAAAAAAAACTTAATTCATTTTAGAAATAAGCGAACAATTTTAAAAATTTGTACCCTACAAGTTAAAGAAGGGCTTTAAAGATCTTGCAATAATTATTGGGCACAAATTAACTAAAAAATAAAAGATTCATATTTAATTAATTGTATTTTTCGGAAATATATATATTTTTTTTGCAAACATATATTAACGTAATAGTTTTTTAGGCAATTACTGGAAATTACGTAAATTTTTTTTTAAGTAGAGTACACCTATGATTACTATTGCCACCCACAATGCATTTACCGTTTTTAATTAAACATTTTACATAAAAGTTTAACGCGAGATTTGTAGTAAAAATGTCATATATTTTTAATAATTCCGATTTATTTAATAGTTGGATTAGTGCTGGACCACGAGATAAAGTATCTTTCATCGTAGCTTTTGTTAAAGAAAAAATTGATGAAAGAGTATTTGATGAAAATCAAGTAAAACAAAAAGTATGCGTTTTTTGTCAAAAACTTCAAAGAAAGTGGATTGAGTGTGGTTACAAAAAAGAATATTTTTTAAAAAAAAATTCGAATTGGCTAAATCTCAAAGCTTTCGAATTTTCACATCCAGATGATGTAAGTAAACAGCTTTAAAGAAAATAAAATATTTTTAATATAAAAAGTTAAAATTAATCTATAATTTAGCAACCTAGTACAAGTCGCGGAAGGCCTCAAATGCAATTTCACTTGGCATCAGAAAAAACAAAAAAAAGGAGAATAGCTGATATAGCTGGTGAATATTCTGCGGAAGAGTTAGATTTTGCTTCCCAATTTGCTAAAACAAATAGCAATCCTGAAAGTGAGCCTAGAAAAAAAAAAAGTTTGTCACCAATGGAGGCATTAACGCTGTATATGGATTTGGACCTTTCTGTAGAAAAGTACAATATTTTGCGAAAAACAGTGAACAAATTGCATGAAAATTGCTTTCCTAGTTATTATGCTATACAGAAATTAAAAAAAACGTTAGTACCGCCAGTAATAGCTTCAGAAAATTCTGCTGAAGTTCCTTTAAAACCTTTAATGCGAAAGACAGCAGAAAGTGTTTTGAGTTTATGTAAACCTAATTTACTCCAAAACAAAGTTACACTTATCTGCAAGTGGGGTATGGATGGAAGTTCTGGCCATAGTCGGTATAAGCAGAGTTTTTCTTCAAGCGAGTTCAACGATGAGTTCTTATTTTTAATTGCTTTTGTTCCAATAAAGTGAGTAACTTTTGTATAATTTTATATAGTAAAAAAACATTTTTATTACTTTAGATTAATTGACTCAACATCCAGAAATGAAATTTGGGTCAATGAAAAATGCTCTTCCACTCTTTTCTGTAGACCTGTGAAATTTATCATGGCAAAAGAAAATAAAAATATTATTATTGGAGAAAATGCTGCTATGAAAAACCAGATAAATGAGTTAGAATGCGACATAATCGATCTTGATGGAAGACCTATTGAGGTCTCATACATAATGCACTGTACAATGATAGATGGTGCCATTGCAAATATTCTAACTGAAACCAATTCAACAAGTAGATGTTTTATATGCAAAGCAAGTCCTATTGAAATGAATCGAATTGATTTGGTTAAAACTCCAAATATAAATCATTATGAGTATGGACTTTCAACACTACATTGTTGGATAAGGTTTTTTGAATGTTTACTGCATATAGCCTATCGATTGGCATTTAAAAACTGGCAAGTAAGAGCAGAACATAAAACGGTTTTTGCTGAAACTAAAGCACGAATACAAAGAGAGTTTAGAGAGAGACTGGGCCTGCTAGTGGATTATGTAAAAACAGGTTATGGCACCACAAACGACGGAAATACGGCTAGGAAGTTTTTTTTAAACTATGAAGTATCTGCAGAAATCACAGGACTTAACAAAGATCTTATATACAACTTTGCATTAGTGTTAAGAATCCTCTCATGTGGCAAAATCATTAAAATTGATGAATTTAGTAAGCTGCTGAGAAAAACGAGGAACTTGTACATAGAGTGCTACAATTGGTATTATATGCCTTGCTCTGTACACAAAGTTTTAGTACATGGATGCGAAGTAGTAAAATGTTTCGATTTACCAATAGGTGACTAAACTTTTAATATTGTAGTTTGAAGTAATTCGATCTAAGATATATTTTTTCACAATAATTATTTTCGCAGGAACTTTATCTGAAGAAGCTTTAGAAGGAAGCCACAAAAATATTCGATATACTCGTCTTAATCACACGCGGAAGTGCTCAAGAGAAAATTCCAATACAGATCTTATGACCTATTTGGTAATCTCATCAGACCCTCTTTTATCTTCTCAAAGAAAAAGTAAATATAATAAAAAGATAATTGAGGAAGATTCTAACATCAATTTGTATATTTATAATGAAAATAAAGATGAAGATTAGCACTTTTTTAATTCAAATAATGTACATAAAGAAAATATTAAATAATTATTAGTAAAATTAATATTTGCATTTTATTATTCAAAGCGAATATCTTTCAAAAAGAAGAAAACGTCAATGTATTAAAAATATATAAGTTTTTCCAGCATAGTTTAGTACAAAAATACTCTTACAAAAATATTTATATCTTTTAAACTATATAACATATTTCAAAGCAATAATTTTTTTTTGATAAATCATAAACCATATATTAAACCAAAATTAAAAAAATTGTAAATTTAAGAATTTTAAATATGGTAATAATATTTTAAAAAACTTAAAAATCTCAAAAATTGAAATTTATAACCTTAATTTAGACATGATGGAATTTATTTTTTTTAAATTTTTTTTCATATTTGATATCAGCGACCTTAAATAATTCACCACTCCAAATTTCATCCAAATCGGACGACTCCTTCTATTTTTGTCCAACTTTTGTATGGGCTCGCAACACTGTGTGTCGTCAGTGCACATCACCGCCAAACATACCGAAGGGTTTGTTTTAACAAAATAGCGCACGAGTGGCTAGCAAATCAAACCGTGCATGAATACGTGACCTAATTTGTGTTTATGTGTGAGCATTGCGCTGCTTATGTATGTGTTTGTGTGTGGTTTTATAAATGTTTGCTTGTATGATTATAAGTGTGTCGCTGTTTGGCCAGCACACAAGATTTACGTCCATCACGTCGTCCATGTCGTCAGTTGGCTGTTTGAAATCCTTAAAGTGCCTGCAGCACTTCAGTTCAATACAGCTTCTACCTGTTTTTCTTGCCCTCTCTATGTCTATGGTCCATGCTATCTCCCTCTCTTTTTGGACGCTCTAAGCTTACTTGCTTTGGGCCATAAATTGTTTCGTTGTGGAAAAACTTTGGCTAGAAAATGAATTGCATTTGTTCGTCGCTTGTGTGTGTGTATGTGTGTGTAAGTGAATCCTTTTGTCCTTTTGTGCAAATTTAACTTGTTGTTAGATAAGCAGCATTATTTCTACTGTTTCCACACGTTGCCACAAGCGGTTTTTATTTCAATTTATTTAAATGTTTCACAACAATGTAATGTTATTCAATGTTGCTTGTTTGCGCACAAATATTAATATTTGAAAAGTTAAACAATCAAACATAATGTGTAACTTATTATTATAGCTACCGAACCTTAAATCAAATAAACAAGGTAAAATTATAATTTCAGAGAAAAATAAAATTTAAAAAAAAAAAAAATTACTTTTATGTTTTCATCATAAAAAGCACACGTCAAGGGTAGTCTTAGAGAATTTTAATAGTCCATGAAAAGCATTTTTGTACAATTTTACTTAAGCTGCGTTGAACAAGATTTATTTGCTGCTTGCTACTAAAGAGCAAACAAAGTACGCTTAAAATATGTACTCACAGTAACAAGTTCATTATCTGAAAAAATATTCATTGCATACTTTTAGGCAATGTATTTCTACAGTTATTCCATTCTTAAGGCTACTGTGTATAAAGCTTTGATAAGAAACGCATTTCCGAAAATCTTTAAGTAAAGCGAAAAAGGAAAGTAATCAATGCTTGAACTTCTTAAAGTTAAGCCCCATGTAAGCCACATTTAGACACCTTCTGTTGACAATAGAGCCAGCCGTGAGAACAAATTCTTTTGACTAACAGTTAAGAGTTTTTATATCCTCAGCAATTCCTCATTCTCATTGACATGTCTGCTTCAAACTTTAAATTAATTAAACTAACACATAGCTAAGTAACTTTTTTTTTGAACTTAACAATAAGTAAATATTTTCAAAAGTACACACCAAAAAGTTATTCTCTAACAGGACTAAATAAAATGCATTTCATTCTTGGAACTAGTGTCAACTTCTTACAATGTGGCAAAAGTAGTAGAAATGTTAAAATAAAGTTAAGTTACGAACGGAAGTGCAAAATGTAAAAATGCACAACGTACGTGCGGACTTAACTAATGGAACTTCAGACAAATGAGTTCAACTAATAAGTGAATCATGGCTGCTGGTGGTGGTGGTGGTGGTGGTGGTGATGATGCATTCCACCTTCAGTTAGAGCAAAACTACACTGTGTGCGCACACACTGCATTTCAATGTGCAGCCTTTGGATATGCAATAGTTTTTTTTTGTCATTCTACTGTTGTTGGTTTTATGCATGCTGCACTATTCTAGATAGCTGAATTCTTACTTTCAGCTAAAACGTAAAAAAGTCAATACGTTCATGTTTTACACTACGTTGCTGACATTTGTTTAAACGGAAATGTCGTTATGTTATGCGGATGACATGTTTATGTTGCAAAAAATTAAAAGTTTATGATTGTTGAAGAGCACAAAAGTTTGCAAGAAATTTGAAATTTGTTCAAACAAGAAATGTTTGAAGTGTTCTTCAAGAACACTAAAAATTGTGAGAAAATTCAAAAACATGTAAATTTGACCGTAACAACTTACAGGAAAGAAGAAACAGCAACCCACCATCACCATCCAAAGCATTTTTGGTAGGCAATAATTAATTTGTTTTGTTGGCCCAACGTTGGAGTCGTGCATTTAAATTTTTCGTTATATCTTCGGCATTTACAGTTCCATCTTCAAGTATTGATCTGCTTGAGACAAAAACATCAATAAGTCCTATTTTAAGATATAATTTTAAATAACGAAGCTATAATGAAAGATTAAAAGGCGACCCTACGTTCGGCAAAAAAATAAAATTGACTTTAGGGTGGAACTTATAGAGATATGGTGGGTAAGTACTTTATCGGAGTACTTGAAGTCAAGATAAAACCATCAATACATCATACTTTAAGATTCGAATGTACATGTCGAAGACATGACGAAAAATTTCAATTTCGAATCTTTTTAAGAAAATTTGTTCCAGTCGGTTACCCATAATTTGGCGGTTGCGCAGTAGAAAGGATTGTGTTGATTGGTTTAAGAAAATACTGAAAAATACAATCGTGGGTGGAGGTTAGAAATACGACACCGTAACAGGTGGTGAATCTGCTTATGAGACCATTACAAACCAATTTTTTAATCTTTCAAAATGAGCAAAATCCGTTAAATTTGTATCGTTATGGAACACATCCAGCAATGAAGGACCTTTTATTTCCTGACAAAAAATGTTTCTTTAAAGTTTTGAGGAAAACCAATCGCCGAAGGAATATCGTGTTCCCTCACGACAATGCTATCTCCCACATATCAGCTCAAGCAAAGGCGTTTTTGAGAGATCAAAAAGTGGTATTGATGGGTCGTGCGTTCGGTACGTAATGAGTTATATTTGTGCATAATAAGAAAACAATTTATGGTGTAGAATGTTTGTTGAGGCCTGCTTCGGAGGTAAGAACAGGCCATTTGTTTCGGATTTGTTTCGGAACGAACAAGTTTCGGCCAACATGAGGTACGAAAACAACAATTTTCACCCAAGAAAAGAAAACCCTCTTATTAAGTTAAAGTAGGCGTGTCGCTTTTCCAAACCAAATTTAGAATGAGCCCATGAACTCAAATTATAATTTTTATACCCTAAACCTGAAACCGAAGCGAGTCCGGTAAAGAAATGTACATATATTCTTGATCAGGATCACCTCGTGAGTTGAGCTATATATGTCCGTCCGTGCGTTTGTCCGTTCGTCTTATGTTTTAACCTACCTTATGTTTAACCTACAGAGATAAAATTTGGTATGTATTAATTTATACCAAAATTAAGATGCATTAAAAAATTAGGCGTAATCCGCCCACGAACACGTCCACTATAAAGTCATTAACATGTGAGCTACAGGAATAAAATTTGAAATTTTTATATATGTTTCATACAAAATTGAAAATCGGGAAGGACCTCTCCCTTCCGTTCGATACCAAGCGAGGTTTCAGACAAGGTGATTCCTTATCGTGCGACTTCTTTAATATAGTAATGGAGAAGATCATCCGAGCTGCTGACCTGAGACGCAGCGGCACAATTTTCTATAAGAGCGTTATGCTGCTGGCGTATGCTGATGATATTGACATCATTGGCCAAAATACGCGCGAAGTCAGTGCAGCATTCTCCAGGCTAGAAAAAGAGTCGAGTCGAATGGGTCTTGCAGTGAACGCAGATAAAACGAAGTATCTCGTGTCAACAAACAAACAGTCCCAGCGTCTTGGAAACCACGTCACTGTTGACAACACCTCCTTTGAGGTAGTGAAGGACTTTGTTTACCTGGGATCCAGTATTAACTCCTCCAACGATATCAGTATTGAGATTAAACGAAGGATAACTCTTGCCAACAGGTGTTACTTTGGGCTCAGTAGGCAATTGAGAAGCAGAGCTCTCTCTCGACGAACAAA